>VMRN01000004.1:4947564-5042429 GCA_010277015.1 Poeciliopsis turrubarensis | reverse complement strand
ATGCTTACCTAGTTAAGCATTACTTAACTAGGTCAGTAATGCTTACCGAGGGATGTTTTTGAAAATGTCTTTCAAAAACATCCATATTCCTTAACTTTTACACATTTTATCAAAATAAGATGACAAACCTCAGTGTGTCTTACCTGCATTAAACATGATAGACTGACATAGGGTGGCTTATATCAGTGAGGGGTAAAGAATTATTACTTTTTTTGCAAACGAAATCAAACAACATTCAGATTAAATGAAGTAAAAAAATTTTACTTTTTGGCCTGCACACAAGTTGCTATGAGAGGGCAAAAAACATCCTTTACATTTCTCGGCTGAAGTAAACAATTTCCACAGAGACACACGGCAATGGGAGTGTCATTGTTTGGGCATTGCTTTTATTCAGAAGGTTGATTAGAGGTAGATCGAAGCTAAAAATATTACAATGCATGAAGAAAACTTGTAGGAAGATACAAAAAAAAAAAAAAACCCTAAAACTTAAAAGTGAAGAGTAGATTCTGGTGCCAGCAGAATAACAACTCTAAACATTTACTGACAAAGCTATAAAAGAATGGTTCATATCAAATCATGCTCACGGATTGGAATGGACCAGTCAAAGTTCACGCTTAAAGACAACAGAGAATCGGCAGCACTTTGCTGTTAACATAGATGCTTGCTATTTCTGAGTTTGAGTTGTTCGGCGAAGAAGAACAGACAACAAAAAAATTAAGAAATTTGTGGTTCTAACATAATAAAAGCTCAAGAGGTGTAAATACTTTTGTAAGGTATTTTACTCGTGTGCATTATCTTTACAGTTTCAGGTTTAATAACTGCAGCATAAATTAGGTGTCAAACTGCCACCTCATGCTAGATTTCCTGCAGCACTCAGTGTCTAATGCGTTCTCTCAGGATTAATCTCATTTGTCTGAGTTGACAGGCAGAAATAGAAACTGTTTATTTCAGCTTAGATAGCTGAATGAGGTGAGGAGGACTTGGTATTTGCAGTTTGCTTTTTACAGCAGCAGATGTTTATGATGACTCCCGTGGTGGTCTAAGTGGGTGTGAAGGTTGGAATGTTGCTTTTCCAAAAACTTTTTAACCTTCTTCCAAACCACAGGTAAACATTGCAGAGGATTTGGAAAGACTTCTGCTCATGCAACAGCCATATTTGCCATTCAAAAAAAACAAAAAAAAAAAACACCAGGATTAACTTTTGGAAGATATCATAAAAAAAATGCAATCTGATGGAGAGGAAAGATTATTTGAAGTTTCCTTTATGAACAATCTTTCTCTAATTGTCCTTGACTGTTTTGAAATAATCCTCAATTTGAGAGTGAACCTTGGCTGTACCTGTTCATACTTGTTTAACCCATGCAATTACAACAAATCAGACTCAAACTGTGCGTTGTGCAACTGCACCGTTCACACCAACAGCCAACATCAGCCAGAGATATTAAATGACAATCAAAAATAAATAAATAAAACAGCAGCGAGAGAGTTCCTGAAGTGGAAGAGCTGCAAGTAAGTTTATCCTAAGTGGCTGTTGTTTGTTTTAAGCAATGCCAACTGAAGTGCACAAGGTCTGTTCGGGACCTTGATATTAAAGAGTGTTGTTCAGTTTGTGTGATCCTCTCACTCTACCTGCAAATGTCAAATGTTAAGCACCCAGTGTTGCTGTGGCATGCAAATTACACCAATTAGGCAAAGGAAACTGTTTATCCTCGACTTCAGCTGATGTAGGTGTTAAATTACAACTGCTTAATATCATGTAAACAAGCTACGGTGAAAGGTTTTGTTATTTGCACAGGACTAAAAAAAGTTTGGCGAGCTTTGCAAATGATGCATAATAAAGTGAATTATTTGCAGATTAAAGCATAAGAGCACGTTATCATTAATCACTTAAGTGTTTCCTACAATGACAGAGCAAGCCGAGTAAAAAGGAACCGTTCCTGTGTGTTGACCCTTGTGTTAAGCCATAGACACTTGAGCACCTCATTAGAAGTGAATGAGCCTCGAGGTGGGAGGCAGGGCAGCTATTGAGAGGCTTAACAGGACTCCACAGGGCTTCCTAACCGCCACTAGAGGCAAATCGAGAGAGAAACAGAGAAGTGACAAGCAAACCTCTCTCTCTCTCTTTGTTTCAAAGATACAGCGAGGACGGATAGTTCTCAGCTCTGCCTTGGCACACCAAGTGGCAGTTCAAGCAATGGCTGAGTTGTCTGAGTTGGTCCCCGTCTGACCCTGGGAGCACTTGTGCCCCGAGGACACATTGCTTGCGAGGTTTTCTACTTCAGTCAGTGTTGAAAACCTGTCCACTAATACCAGTCTTTTGTTTATAGGAAACAGATTCAGTTGAGTCAGTTGGTTCAGTCCCAAATAATTGTTCTAATAAATCGAGACCTTTTCAGAATATGTTCATTTATGCAGCACGTGTGATATTGAAAGTTTCAACTAGTTTAAACATATTATTATTGAAATTTTTGTGATCAGCACAAAGAACCACTTAGTTGTGACATGAGAAGACATTACCTAAATTCACTCACTACATTCGATAAAATGAAGGAACCGCATACTCATAGCAGAGGATATGAGGCAACATTCGAAGGTTTTAGTCATTCAAAAGACACTCTTGTGTATCCTAATTGTTTACACAAACAGCTGCAGAACCTGCAGGGGAATGAAAACCTGTTGTGGGGACAATGATTCGCTGGCTTCTGCAAGAAAATCAGCATCTCGACACCTGTGATAAAAATGCCAGGGGAAAAAATCAATTTGGCTCTTGCACTCACTTGATGCACACTGAGAGGTTTCACGAACTGCAGATATCAAAGAGAAACTGCTCATCTTCAAAACGCAGGCAGGGTGTAAAGAGCAACATTACTCCATCAATTTAATCCTCAACCTCCCATTCGAAACTATAAGTACATAAACCTCAATCCTTTCATCATTTCTGCTAATAAACTAACTTTACTTTACTACAGCAGTATTAATTTATATAGACCTTAGTTACCTTTAGGCATTTATTCATTTTTTTGTCACAGCATAAGTCAATTCTCCAGATCGCTGTTATAATGGAAACCACACCAACAAAAACAACTTACCATGGTTTATAATATGTGTTCAATATCTTTAAAACTGTCAGTTGTGACCGACTGAACTCCCCACTGACAGAAGCTTTTAAGATCCTATTGTGCATCGTGATTGTGGAGAAGATTGTCAGATAAATAATGGAGGGGAAATGTGAAGCAGAAGTGTACTGTGGGTGCCAAACTGTCAGCCTGAGGTAGCGTTAACATCTATAGGCCCATCTCAGCCATTAATTTTGCATATGTACAGGTGAAAGGAGGGGTTGAGCTGCGCTTGTAAGTGTCACAGTCTGTTCATTGTTCACTCTTGTCCGCATGTAAATGCCTGGTAAAGCTTCAATAGGATTTTTTTTTCTAAACACAGTTCCTGGATCTTGGTGTTAAACTGGTAATTAACAGAGTCTGATCATTTGTGAACTCATACATTCAGTATTTATCTGGTTTGTAGTTTATTTGCATTGATTCAAGCCATAACATGTTCCTTAATGGGTATTTTGCATCATATCTTAGAGTTCTACCCACACTTTTCTGATATAGTAAAAGCTTTTGGAGCCAGTCATATATAAAAACAATTGACATCACTACGTATGCAGAGTTATGAAGTGTTATGAGGCACAGCAGAATGTGAAATAAACATTGCTATTGGAAATAGAGAAAGAGTTGAATGAGAGCTTTTAATTTTCTCAAATTTTCTATGCAGGACATAGACGATGTTAAGAAACAGATGGATTTCTACTCACTGACATAAAACAGTGTTTATTTCTTCAGAGTACTTCTTGCTAAAAGTTTATTAAACCATTGTTTCAAGTATATGCAGAATCTTGGCTTTAAAAAGTAAATAAACTGTCATATTGGACAACAATATGACAGGTCGTGTCAGTACCACAACAAACAGCTCTGCCAATGAGCCAGAAAATCAAAAGAGGCCACAGCATAAAGTTTCTTAGGTAGGAAAATGTATAGTTAATGATTTGTTGTTTAAATGTACCTTATGCCACACAAAATACTCAGGTAATGCCTATGGATTGTTTTTATAAATTATATTAAAAAACTAGTGATCTTAACTTTTCCCCAGCAACAATTAGATGTGGCAGCAAGTTATTTTCTACAGCATTCAACTAAATAAAAACGTTTTACTCCACTCGGTGTCTAATTATATTTTGGTATCTTCACTTATCATTTTCACCACATGTGCAGCATTAATCTGAAGCAACTCTGCAAACCTCAACAGCAAACTCTTGTCCAAACACATGTTGAATTTACACAGTTTGAGTGACCTCACAGATGGTGTCTTCAGAATAATGTTTGACAGCTTTGTTCCTACAGAACAGCAAAGCCCCTCAGGAGGAAAACAGAGTTATTGAAGTTTATGTAGGGGTAAGATTTCCAGCTGCTTCCATTCACTGCTATGGTGCTTTACCAACCCACAGCGCAGCTTGCTTACAGCGCATCTGGAAACTATTCACAGGGCTTCACTTTTTCCACACTTTGTGATGTTTCAGCTTTATTCCAAATTTTATTAAATTAATCTCTTTCCTCAAAATAATACAAGCAAATACACCATTGAGAGAAAGTGGGAAGCTTCTTGGAAGATTTCTGCTAATTCAAGAAATTACATATACATAGGTATATGTATATGTATATGATCAGTTTCTGCTGATCATCCTTGAGGCGTTTCTACAATTTAATCGGCATCCACCTGTGGTATATTCAGCTGAAAGGATTTCCTTTCTTTTTCAAAGGAACAAGAGATTCAACAGCTGACATTGCATGTCAGAGGTCAAACTCCGAGCAAGAAATTAAACTAATCGTCTACAAACCTCAGAGACAGAAATTTGTGTTGAGGCACAAATTTGTGGAATAATATGGGATCAAAAGCATTCCTCAATAAAAGGTACATGGCTTTGCCAAAAGACACCGTCAGACTGTCAGACAATGAGAAACAAAATTCTCTGGACTGATGAGACAACAATTGAACTTTGGTGTGAATGCCAGGGGACAAAACTCGAGTCCTTCAGGTATCTTTCTACAGCCAAGCACGGTGCCGGCAGCATAATGCTGTGGGGACTTTTTGCAGCACTCGGAAGTGGCAGACTAGTCAGGATAGAGGAAAAGATGAATGCAGTATTCTACAGGATAAAAACCTTCTGCTGGGAACCCCTGACCTGGGAAGATGGTTCATTTTTCAGCAGGATCCCTCTGTGGATGTCCTGGAGTGGACAGTCTAGACTTGAATCCGACTGAACATTTCTGGAGAGATCTGAAAATGACTGCACATATATCTCCCATCAAAGGTAATTGTGCCTGCATGCTGGTGCTTAAGATGCATAGCACTCTGCAGTTCTCATTTTAAACAACAGGCAGAGCTAATGAGGGAGATGTACAGCGAAACAGCAAAAATTGCACAAGAAGCAGAGGCATACAGGAGTTAATCTCATCAAACTGAATTAAACACCCAAATCAGCATTCGTTTTAGGAATTTTTGCATTCATGCAAAACAGTCATAAGAAACTGACCCTAAATAGGTTTTTTTTTTTTTTTTTTTTCCATAAAATTCCTGTAAAAACAAACCCTCCTGCTGCATACACTTCCTGTTTTAACAGGCGCCACTGGAGGAGAATGGGGCAAGTTAGAAAAATCAGCCACCCAAAATGACAAAACCAGCCTTGTGCAGCACTGTCAGTGAGGCAGAAAACACCAGGCTCAAAATGAGCTTAAATTCACTGGTTTATTATGTTCCCTTTTTTCTTTTCCTTTTTTTTTTTTTTAAACTTATCCCACTTATGAAAATTAGCTCTCTGGCAGAACAGATTACACAAGAAGCAGTACAGGCACAATAAATGTGAAAATTATAGATACATATTTAAAAAAAGAAAATAATAGGCTTTTATTAAGGCTGTGAGGTCTAAGTTGTTGATCATATTGAGCGGAAACAGAAAAGTCACTCTCATTTCCCCTCCTTACCTCATACAAGCCTCTACACTCGTCCAATGATTTACCCCTCCCCTTAATCGTGTTTTACTCTTTCTGAGTCGAAGTCGACATTTAAAGACTCCTTCAAACTCTCTTTTCTTTTCTCTTCTTTCTCATTTTAAAACTCACTGTCCCCTGTCTGCCCCTCACTTTGTCTTGTCCTCTTTTCTCTCCCTCTTCTCCTCTGTACGATACACACAAAGCTCTCATTCTTTCAGTTTGTGGCTTTTCAAAACGCAGAGCTTGTGAAGGGAGAAGCCTTAGCTCCCACCCCTTCTCTGTGCAGCTGGGAAACTTCACCCCTGCCGTTGCATCTTTTTTTTTCTTTTTTTTTTTTTTTTCACGTGCATGCGCATGCACACAAATACACACGTGTGCGACAGAGGGTCAGGAGGTCATGGGCCACGCCCCGACCGCTAACAAAAGGGGAGGAGAAGAGAAGAAGAAGCGGGAAATTAGAGATCGTCCATCCTTGGCCACATATTTAAAAAGAAGTAAACATAACTGAGGCAATTTTTTCCCTTAATCCCTGTTCTCTGGCTCATTATCCAAACTCCTTTCTACTGCCAAAGGAAAGCATCAGGACAAAGTTTATTCTGCAGAAAAATCTTGTTTTTTTTCTTCTTCTTTGTGCTGTGAAATTATCAGACCATCCACACCGTTGGAAGCTGCCACAGCCAAAGAACAGACTGATCCTTTCACACGGATCTGAGATGAGAGAGATGTGAACAGGAGGTGTGAAATTTTTCTATTTTCAAAAATATGCGTATGTTGATTTCTTTATTTTTGTTTGTGGCAATGTAGCAAATAAGAATCTTAGGGGGGAAAGAAGAAACACGTGCAGAACACCACACCAACTGCATAACCAACTCGCGGAAATCGCAGATGTTCTCCTCTCCCGCAAAACAAACCACCTCTTTTCTTCTTCTTGAAGCATGTATTCACATCAAAAAAACACACACTCCCTTTCTTCCCCTTTTTCCTGCCCACTTTCTCTTGTTCATGGACTTTTTTTTTTCTATCGCTAAATTGCTGCTTTCCACATGTGACTCACTTTTTTCCTGCCTGAGCCAGACAGGGGGAAAAAAGTCAAATCATGAGTCTACTCGCAGCCTCTCAGTTTCTTTAAATCTCTCTCACTTAGGTGAAGCTACATTCCTCCGGGGGGGCAAAGGGGGGCTCTTATAACCTCCACAGATCCCCCATTTTCTTTTCCAACATAGTCGTTCCCTACTAAGACGTGTGTCGGCCTGGCGACCCAGTTCCCAATTGAAGGAAAATTTTGGGGAGGCTAATTATTCAGTCTTACTGTTTTGAGCTTCACATCTGAGAGCTTTTTTTTTTTTTTTTTTCAAAGGCAAATCCTGGAGGAATAAAAGAAAAGGAGTAGGCCTTGATTGGCAACCGTACACCCACACCTTTTATTTGCCAAGGAACTGAGCGTGCTCGCAGACATCCACCACCCTGACATCAGAGAGAGCGACCCCCAAAAAAACAAGGCAGGAGGGGAAAAAAAGCATCAAGCACAAAAAAGCGTGAAAAGGGGGAGGAGAAGCAGGAGGATGGGGTGGGAGGATTGAGAGGATGGAGGGAGGGCAACTTGTTGACATAGAAATGGAGATAGTGAGTCATTTTATTATTGGAAGACTGGGATTTATATTGAGTGATCATAAAATAAAGGATGAAGTCTAACCTGTGCTCCCTTGTTTTACGTTTTATCTCACCTTTGTGGATAAAAATACACTTAATAAAAACCTTAAATTAATGGAAAAGTGATTACTTCATGTATTACACATGCATAAGATGCATTATTGTATCATAAATATTTATGTTTGAAACAGTTCTGCAATCAAAAACAAACAAAAAAAAAAAAACTAATTTTCCTGATATCTCTTTTATTCACATCCCGTCTGTAAAACTTGGCCCTAATTGACCTGTCCTGGAGGAAGTCTTGTTAATCGTTAACTCCAGCCAGTCGAGTCCTGCTTACCAGTTTATGACAGAAGTCACAACCTTAAATGCGTTCTAACAAAACACATGGAAATAAATAAATCAATCAAAGAGACGGTGAGTCTGCTGTCTGGCAATTTTTTAATCTGGTTAATGTTTTAACAAGGTATCCCAGCTGGTTTGGTTGAGTGTATTTTGCCGTGCAAATTTCACTCTCCTTAGGTGCTGAGGAGTTGAGATGTAACTAAAATCGCAATAAAACACATTAAAATTTGTAGCTTTAGATAGACAAACTTTGGAGAGGTCGAATACTTCGAAAGGACACTGTACTTAGCAGGTCTCAAAATGCTACTTTTTAAAACTTGGCAGAGAATCAAGTATGCAGAACATCATTAAATGATTGCCGCTCAGCTCACTCTAAAAGATGAAGAGTGGACACTTTAGCCTCAGCGGTTTCAACCTGGCAGCGACGATCCGGGAGGTGAAGCGGACAGCAGTCACATAACACCTGAGATGCACCTCAGCAAAACACCAACGCTGCCACTGATTTGAGGTAATTCACCAGAACGAGGCTGGTTGTAATTGGGCTGAATGGGGTTCAGTTTACAATTAGTTAAACAATAGCATTCAAGTGAAATATTAACAGTATTGGGAGTTCTGTTTAAGTTATTAATAATAAAGATTGTTAAACATTTATTTAAGTGGCAGTATCCAGATATTACAGCCTCACTCAGCACGTAAAGACAAACAATTTTATTCAGTTGAACCAAATCTGAAGTGAGACCATCAGCATTTTATTCAGATGGACATGAATTGGGCTTTATGTTATGACATAACTTGTACAGTAATTGGAGGCTTTCCTTGTGTTTGGTGAAAGTATCTTGCTGCAGAGACATGATAACCAGATAACAAATAAAACTTAATGCCAAAACTACCTATTTGATTGACTTGAATCTTATTAAAGAGCTGTCCTGGAAAGCAGGATTAGTAGATTAGCCAGCGATGTTGAGCTGAAATGCTAAATTTAACAACCAAACAACATCTTTTGAAGATTTAATCTATTCCCAAGCTGCTGATTCCTGACTTTAGAAAGATAAAAAAAAAAAAAAACTTTTCAGTCTCCACATGTTGAGATGAAAGGGAATATACAATGGTCTCAATTTAACTTGATTTGTGTCAATAAAGTGACTTGTTCATGACTACTGGACAACTAAATAAATACGTTGATAGAGGAAATCAGTGCAGTTCTGCAGAAACCACAGCATAAACAAAACCTAGCCCCCTACTCTCAGCTGCAAGCACATGATGCTTTCACATTATATGGGGCTCCCAACTCCCCTTTTAATGCACATGCATAAAAGCAATCGAAAAAAAAAGCTACATTTTAGTAAATGGTGCTTGTGTTTCCGCCGTCTCAAATTGCTTCCTGGTCAGCTGCCCAGATGACCCACATCAGAAACGGCCCTGGGTGGAAGTAGTAGATTAAAGAGATTTCTTTCTTTAGCATTTTAGCATAACTTGCTGTAGGTTAAGAGAAGGAGAGCAAAGATTTGGAGTAGATTTGTTTGCAGTTTGAAGGAATATCAAGCCTTAATAGCTTTTCCCAAAAAAAAAAATGTTGCCTTAACCTTCTTATAGAATAAAATCCCTTGGCCTGAACAGGACACACTGCCTCACCACCAACAGGTTGCTGTGCACTTCTCATCTGTTTACTTATAAACAACACACATTGAGCTGTTCATACATATTTCCAGTCATAAAACCAGAAAAAATAAGAAACTAAAAACAGACAGCAGTTGACTGCAGCGGCTAACAAAGCAGATAATCACACTATTAACCTGCTGACATCAGCTTGTTTAAGTATTAGTGATCCTTTGAAAATCTGAATGATTTGCACATTTACTAAAAACTAATACTGAACTTACTTGTTGTTTATCCAACATTGTTGTTTAATCTATTCAATAAAATTCACAAAACAACCAAAAGATAACATTATTATAACTCTAGGAATAAATATGCCATATTATTAGAGCAGCAAGTAAAATTTTTATTGTGTCTAATAAAAGTAATTGGACCATAACATGTGATGTTTTTGTACTTATTATTTGAATGTGATGATTCGATGGTATTTTTGTTTGTGGTGATCAAACTTGAGAATCTTCCTAGTGCATCCCTAGTGAGAACAAGAAAGCCGAAAGGGAAGTGAAGACCTGTGGCAGGAAGGACAAAAGTCACATTAGATGACAGTCATAAGTTTTGTCACAAGTTGTAGCTGTTAAATACTAACTCAGCCTTCTCAAAGTCAATGACATCTGCCACTAATTTTTAAATTTATAGAAAGCTGGGCAAACTGAAATGTGTCATTTTTACTCCTTTATTCATTACAAGCTCAAAGAAACAAATCTCATTTTTATTCTTCATTTATTCTCTTTCCGAAGCATGCTTAAATTAATTCAAAAAAAAGATTTTTAGTCATGATTGAAGACGACGCAACTGTGTTAAATACCTGTCTCTAATGAATTAATTACCTCATCTGCAAGGAGAAAAAAAAAAAACACGTCCTTGTGTGTTCACATTTGCTGCCGTCTAATTTCTTAATTCTGAAGAAAAAAAAGGCACAAATGTTTTGAGCGCAGCGGAGGCGTAGATTGTCAAAGCCAAGCTTTTTTTTGTAATATAAGCTCTCTCAGGTGCATATAATTAGAGCAAATCAAACAGGAGCATTTATCTGGAGCAGAAGTTACGCCCTCTCTGTGAGAAAGCACTTGACTGTTCCTTGTGTCAGGATTTGATGCTGCTGCTGCTGCAAACACTGAAAAGAACCCTTAATAAAACTTTAAGCCCGCTCGGGGTAGAAAATGTAAATCCAGAATCAGTCGGGCAGAGCTGCAAAAATAAACAGGAAATTATGTACGGCGCTTTAATAACTGAGCTTCCTCTGCCGGCAGATCCATGACAGTAATAACCTCAATCTAACCTGTATTTCTGAAGCAGGCGGCTGCCGGTGGAGAGGGTTTGTCTCCACAGGCCAGATTATGAGTTCACAGCCAGACATGGACAGATGGAGGCAGAGGTTAGTCCTCCCTCCTGTGCTCTGCCACACACACACACACACATACACATATTTGGCAAGCACTTTTTCACAGGACAATTACCTTACGACCTCTGCCAGCCCACACACACACACGCACTCACGCACACGCCCGCAAACACACTTGGCCAATTACGAACACACTGAAGGAATGATAACAGTCACAGAGGAGCCACTCACACAACCTGTCATGGTGTGCACATACACACTCTACAACGCCTCTAGCTCTGTAAAATATGGCAAGCATCTCTGTTTCTGAAGGGCACAGCGCCCATCTGTAGCTCTAGCACAGAGAAGACAACCAGACTGTCAGAGTATCCCTGTGTTCTGTATTTATTAGATTTTTTTTTTTTACCTCATTTAAACCCTTGCAAAAAAAATAAAGAAACTTTTTTTGCTCTTTAACTACTCAAAATACTTGTCTGAGGTGGTTTCTGATTTACTTTCAGCAATCAGTTTTTATGAATTTATACCTACAGAAACTAAAGATCAGACGGACCTCATTGTTGAAGTGTTTCCATCAGGTAAAAGATTTAAATAGTTCCACATTTTTAGTTATAAAACATGGCTCAATAAAGCCAGTCTTCAATAATCAGAAAACAGGTGGGACATAATAAAATAATGAACATTATTTCTTTAGTTGTTATATTTTGTCACAATCCAGACTCTGGAAGGTTCTCAGTCAACTTCTTCCTTCCAAAAGAATCTCCACAACATAATGCTGCCACCACCATGTGATATGATGTAATATGATGGTCTTGGTGGTTCAGGGTGATGTGCAGTGTTAGTTTTTCACCACAAATAGATTTGTGAAAGCCAAAAATATTAGATTTGGTCTCATCTGACCGGAAACCATTTGTGCTGAGTCCCTGACATGGCTTGTGGCAAATCTCAAATGCACATACATATAGTCCAAAGTACCACAGCCTACATGTTCTCTAATTTGGTAACTTTTAAATGACCTATTATGTAAAAACCACATAAACCCCCCATTGGAACATATTGATGTTTATGGCTTTAACACGACAAAATAAAGGAAATGTCAAAACAAATACAAAACAGTAAAGCTGAATTCCTAGCTGTACGAGTGCTCCGCAAAGATCTTAAAATATGTGATAGATCACACTTGAGTTGGGAAACACCTGGTACACACGGCCTGTTGAATGACTCTCCAACTCTTTCTGATGTTCCTGCATTCACCTGTATCACAAGCTGTTTCAGTGGCACAGAGGAGCACCACCAGCAATGTTATCAAAGTCATCAGCTCTTAGTTTTCTGTGATTGAATCTCCTGAATAGGTGATATTTCACCCAGACCCTTTCTCCTGCAGTTAGTTTTATTCATCCATTGTTAAAGAGCACATTTGCAGGCTTATAAAACAAACTGTCTCCTAATTTTTCAGGGATCAAGCAGATGCTTTCATAAAAATTTGTGAATTAAAACGGGAGAATAATTTGGATTTCATAAACTGTGAACTCAGTCTTAGGGTTGCCGTGGATACAGAGTGGTTTATGTGTTGCTCAGTGACGGGGCCGCATAAACAAGAAAGTGCATCTCCAAATTTAATGACTGCTTAAATTTGCCAAACTAAAAAGCTCCTTCGATAACTAAAGACATTCCAAGGAGTAAATAAACCAAAGAACTTTACACCTGAAAATACAGCTGATTGCACCATTAAGCAGATTAAGAAACTGCTGCAAGAAAACAAGTAATATATAAACAGAGGACAATTAGTTGAAAGTTTACCAAGTTTCACCATGCAAAGTGATTTTGAAGCTAAAAAAAAGTGAAAGAAAAATTATTAAATCTCACCATTAAAAAACTGGAATTATTTTTTAGAGAACAAAATTATGCTGCACTAAAACATAAAAAATACTTTTAAGATTTTTGCACATCTTTTCCATGGGTGGCAGTGAATGTGGAACATGAATAATAAAGGATGAGGAAGTATGAAAGAATTATACTCCATTTAGATCCAGAGTTGTGACTCAAGTGTTTAGGTAGAGTTCATGTAATGAGTCATCTGTAAGTGTGGAAGTCACACCACAGGAAAGGAAGGAGACTGGGCAGCTGCTATAGTGACTGGGAAAAAAAATTTGGCTTTTGCACCAAAACAGAGAAGAAGGTGTCCAAGTTGTGACCTAAAAGTACTTGTTTCAGATTTTAGTAAGTTCCAACAAAATCGGAGAATTGAAACTGCATTTCTGTCTGCTAGCTGATGGATGAGAGAAGAAAATCTGCAGTGAGTGATGCTGTCAGATTTTGAAAATGAAGCAGACTGAAGCTGTTTAAATGCTGGTTTTGCAAAAAGCAGACACAGAATAGAACCTTTAACAGGCTTCGGGTTATGCAGTATAACCTGTAGCCTAAGGAGTTTAAATGCAGTAAGTGCATCAAGATAAACAGTGCCCTCCACAAATATTATTATACAATATAAGTAACGTCTAAAACCTTTAAATAAATCAAGTCTTGTCACATTTTGCAAGTGTTTCAAGCTTGTTAAAAACTGCTCTAACTACAGAAATGAGGAAGTTAATCAAAGTAGTCTTTCCAGACTCTCTGGCCCTTGTCCTGCATACGAGCTCCTGAAGTTCACATGTTAAAGTTCAAGTCTGATTTGTTTGGAAGAGTATTGAAGAGATGCCACGACTCTTCAAAAACTCTTCAAAGAAAGATAATAAAACTAAAGTGCGGATGCCTGGCCATAAAACGTGCAACATGTTTAGTCACAAAAACTTCTTGCCAAGTGTGAAATGTGCATCCATCTGTTAAAGCTTGTTTTACGATGGTCCATACGAGAGGGAACAATTCAAAACACAGGAAGAAAATCAACAATTAAATGGTTAAAAAAAAAAAAGGCCCTACATATATGTCCTTTGAATCATTGCTGCTCAATGTGGTTCTACAAGCTGTCGAGTCGCAGGGTGTACTTAGTTGTTTTCCTCACTGCTTTTCCTCTTTGGCTTTATTTTGATTTAATACTGCCAGTATGTAATCTGTGTGCATTTTTGTACCCTTGACTTTTAAATCAGTTCAGTACCTGGTAAAACCAGAGCCTTTTTTCATTATGTCCTGACACACAAAACCTGAGAATTGAAGCCTCTGTGTGTATTGAGGATGGATTTTCTTTTTTCCTACATCTGCTGAATTAGTGTTTGTTTTCTCCTTATAAAATCCTTCAAGTTAAGCTTTGGAGACGTTGCAAATTTCTAGAAAGCCATGCAAATCTCCAGAAAAATCACTGGCTTACATCCTCATTTTATATTCGTTATTACCTAAAATTTACATTTCCACAGATTAACCAGATAAGAAGCTAAAAATGCTGCATTACAGAAGGCTAAATGGGTTGTTATTTGGTTCTACTGGACATGTTTTTTGTTGTGATGTGGCGGCGGACTGCAGACAGCTGTGAGTCTGTGACTAAGACCTTATCATGGTTGACTCAGACACATTTTTCAACTATTTGTCTCAAAGGGGAGGACCGGTTTTATCAAGTGATACTGCCTGTTATAACCATTTACAAGGTCAAAAATCCCCACATATTTCCACCGTCAGAATAAAATAAACTGGATTTGATTAACTTTTTCACCCTTTTATTTGACTTTTCAGTCTGTAAATGTGATGATTTGTGACTAAATGAAAACTGTGTGAATAGAGTTGCGGAGGTTCATGCCATGCCAGAAACTGCACCACTGAACGTCTTAAACTGAATCAAGCCAGCATTTTATTTTACAAGTATTTTACAAATACCTGTAAATTATTTGCAGAATAATTACAGGTGCACCAATAATCAATCAGAGAAAAGAATTGGTCAATTTCTCTTGATTGACAGATCAAATCTTCTGTTTATTTTTTTATCCTATTCATTTATTGCACTTCAGCTAAGAATCCCACCAAGTTCAGTCTAACAGCACTTCATTTAATAGCAGCCTCTTTGGCACATTTTTCATAAACTTTCATAAAAATCAAAGGCAGAAACTAAATAAACTATTGTTTAAATCAAAGATCCTGCTGGACACTGTTTTTCTTTGTTTGCGTGATAATCTTTGGAATAGATCAATCAAAATAGCTGGAAATTTGAAAGTCTTTATATTGATCTCTATTTGGGTTTTTTTTTGTTCTCTGTTGGTAGTTCATTTTAACAGTTTTTTCCTTTGGCAAATTAAAAGCAGATTTGAAAAAGTCCCCACAAATACTATATTTTTAACTGCGGTCAGTTTCAAAGAACTTTAGTCATGATTCTTCAATAAGTTCCTGAAATTACTGAATAACAAAACCTACAAAGAAAACCAAACCCATCTTTAATACTATTTTGGCTGGAAGAGAAGTTAAAAGCAGTGAACTGAAATCAGTCTACAGTTTTGTATTTAAAAACCTCACTGCAGAGCAAGCTCAAAGCGGAAATCCAGATCCCGTAAATAAATGTTAGTTAGTATCTGTGTCTCTTTCCTGCAAAAAGCAGCTCAGGCTTGTTTTAAAAGTCCTTCAGATTCTACAGCGGCCACTCACTCCTCTCACTGACCGAAATTTAAGATTGATACAGAAAGATTTGCTTAGTTCAAGTCAGCTAAAAAAAACACCAATGTTCCTTTGGATGTTCTCTAAATAATATGAATGCTACTCAGTAAAGAGCTAATTCTCAAAACTTTGTGTGTGAAACCCTCATTATGACGCACAATGTAGACTTTTCTTATTGTAAGCATAACCCTCAACCACAAACACCAACGGTATAGAAATGGCAAAAAAGAGAAACTATTTCCTTATTGTGAGCTGAAAAATTGAGCCGAGTTCTGATTTGAGATGGAATTACTACATTTGTAAATGTGAATGTACATTTACTATTGTAAAGTATAAAAATGTGAAACAATTTCTTTTAGTTTGACTATATCGATAGCATTAGCATAAGTAAACCACAGACCGTTGCTGACAGTCTGTACAATATTTAATGTAACCAGTTCTGATATGCTGTCAGAAGAAAAAAAGAGATCATTTAATTTGGTTATTTTCACTTTATAAAGACAAAAGATTCTTTAGTTTCTTTCTCATTTAATTTACACCAGAGACAGACTGTCTTCAATGCAAAAAGGCTGCACTGCATGACGAGTTAATTCATTTGAACTGTGATTATTAATCTCCACGTGTAAGGCACATTAAGGTGGCATGGTTTTACACGACTTGTATCAAACAGAGAAATATTTTACAAAAATTTCTAGGGATATGTCGCTAGAAAGAAGGACAAACTATTCCTTCTATGACGTTCATGCACTTTTATTTTACAAGACCAAGTTAAGTAAATCCCTTTGTTCTAATTTTCCCTTCTTATAAAAATTACTGGCTGCTTTCAGAAGACGGTAAGGATTTCCACAATTCCCATGGAACAAACAACGCTCGTCTTTGAGAATCCAACACTTTCAGCACAAAATATCAGTGCATGAATGGGCAAACGACAAAGAGATTTTCTTATAAGCAGAGTCTGAGGAGCAGATCTCTCCTTACGTGAGCTTTAAGTAACCTTTAGTGCCTTGGTAGTGTTATTTATCACTTTATTGATTGTTAGATTCTATAAAGCATATCAACATCAGAGGTCTGGCATAAAAACCACTGGCGAGCCGCCATGCATTGCAATGGGTTATTCAAATTATATTACTGGATTAACCTGTGTGTTTATGCAATCATTACAGAATAGAAACAAGCTAATAAGGATTCAAGACGCCAAGATAATAAATTTTTTTGTAAACTAAGTTTTGAATATACTGTGAAGCAGTTCTGTTTGAAGCTGTAAAGAGGTCCAATTATCCTGCAGTGTGACTTTAGTCCAATCATTTATAATATTATTGTTGCTCAGCTCTCTTATGCAAAAATGCAACGTACAACGTTTCACAAAATTGTGGTACTAAAGGATAAATAAGAATCATTTTATCTTTACCGACACATTAAAATGAGAAGTCTGTTTTTGTTCATGTCATGATGCACAACACTGTTTCTGCATGTGGCTGCAAATTTACTAGATGTTAATTGATACCTTTGATAGGTTACTATAAGTCTATCCATTTTTTATGCTAGTGTTGTGTGTCCACAACAGCCAGCTCATTTGGATGATTGTGTGTAGGTGTGTGTGTGTGTGTGCATTCATATTTATGTCCCCCTGCCCAAAATATGTCACTTTCTCTCTGGCTGTGCTGGCAACATGCTGATGACTCAGCCCATTCAACACATTAATCCTGTTTCTTTGCAAACTGTACTCAGCCCACGCTGAGTTTTTAATATGCTGCATATATTTCGGACCATCTGATTTCAAGAAAGCAAGTCCATGCGAGCTGAACTTGATGTCTTAAGGTTTTTTTTCGTTGGGAGCCATTACAGTGCTGCGGTGGCAAGAGCTGAGGAAAAAAAAAAACACAAAAGAGGTAGTACTGGGTCACAGTTGCACGTACTGCTAAATCTATCTCAGAGTAATGATCTCTTAACCTGTATCGACATTTACACAACTGCGTCGAATACAACACATACTATGCATTTGGGTCAACTTTCGCAATCTCACTTTAACACAAATGAACACACAGAAATTTGAAAATGAACCACTGAAAAACGGGAAGTTAGTAAAACAGACAGAAAACACTGCGAGTTTCTCATCACGGACACCAGTGATAAAGTCAGAGCGAAGAGAAGAGGCTGAAAGACTCGTCATGCTTTACTGTGTATAACTTACCTTGAAAAATATTTCATCTTTAACAGTCATTATTTCTGCAATTCAATTGGCCCAACAGACAATTTAAAAACTGCTTTCAAAGCCATACCACCACTCATAAATAATTATGTCTCACTTTAATTATAGTATTCAGTGAGAATCCAGAGGTGTTAATGTGAATTTTTTGCACTTAAAAAAAAAATCTCACAGACTAACGGATGAATGTTGATGAAAGAGGGCAAATTAATTTTATTGAGCTAGACTGGGCATGATTTTCATGTATGAAAATCTCAATTCACAAGTTCGTCAGGTGATACTTCAGTTATTGGTACACTACTGTAATGTTAATTATATTATAGTGTCTTACTTAATCTTAACATTAAGTATCTTTGATACTCATGTAATACATGAGTATCAAAGAGTGAAGGATCAGATTATTATAGGGTTGAATTTTTAGTTTTTTTCTTCTCATGTTTTATTGAGCATCCAGTGCAGATGTGGCGTTACTCTTTGATTTACAGGTCAGATTTAGTTACACGTCAGCATTGTCCACATATTGAAAACTAAAACAGGTCATTCATCTGTGTGCCAAAATTAAATTTCTTTAGTTAAGTACAAGTTTGAATCATTAAATTGCCAACAAAAATAGCAGTTATGACACACTTTATTGCCAACAGTCCCTTATTTTGTGTAAAATTCTGTAGTCTAATTTTGCACCGTTTTGTAACGAGTATTAAGCAACATCCTGTTACCACCCAAGCAATTAAGCCTTCTAAGAATTTTCCAGACGGACATCAGTCTTCGCCTTTCCACACAGAAATCTGCACTGCTTTAATTTTCATTTATGACTCAAAACATGAAACAGCCTGCTAATTATTCACACAGCGACAGCTGTTGCCGTTCTGTCAAATCTGCATAAATCAGCCAGTCGTTTCTGAATGGAAGAGCGTCTCCGTCGCAGGAATTAACTCACACAATTTGTGAGTGGATATGGCATCGATTAGCAACAACAATCATTAATTTGCTGCAACTGGTTCCTCCAGATATTCGTTCTGAAAACCCCTTTGGTCTTCATAAACAGAAAACATTGAATAGTAATTGATGTACCCGCTCACAGGAGCTGATGTACATGTTGTATTATTAAAAGCTCTTTACATCTGTCTAGTCTGAAATTACTTCAAGATGTATATGAGAGCCGCATTTTTAAGAGAATTTCAGATTTATAACACTAACTGAAACAACAGCTGGTCCTGTAATGCATGGATATCATTAAGACATATTCTGCTGCAACTGGAAGACAAGAGAGGCGCCTTCACAAAACCAGGAGATATCAGAAAAAGTTCGAGAAAACAGGAAAACCTCATGAAGGAGTCAAAAACAAAAACTGAAGGAAAGAGAAGCAAATACAGCAAATCGATATTCAGGTTTGAAGCTTCCTAAGACTTGATAAAACACTGACACTCCCCATGTTACGACTGATTCTAATTTGGAGAAAATCCAGCATCTTCTTAATTAACAATTACCAAATCCTGCTCACACCCTAAGTGCTATTTTAGGCGCTTAATGGGAGTTATAAAGAAAAGCCTGTGAGATTTTACAAAATAAGTGAAGCAGTCTTGTTATCATCACTGAAAGAAGACGGTGTGTGTCTGCGGGACTGTGCGACTGTGTAGGTGTTTGTGTGTAAGTGAGCACCTGTTATTTTTTCCAAAGCAATCCTAAAGAAGCATTTATGCAAATACAAGCACAGCCTGTAGTAGTAACACCTGTTTTTAGTTCAACTTTTCAGATACGCTCAGGTTTCTCTTGAGTGTCATGAATCTTTATTTTTCTGATATTTTATATAAAGATGTTTGAAGAAATTAGCTGGTCAGAAACTGAAAAATCCTCTCCTTTTCTGATGCGTGAATATATCATGCTTAAAGGCCAGCAGATTGCACTAACACAACTCCTTTTCAATAAGGAGACAATAAGAGTCAAAGTTAGCTATTTTAGTATAGGTGGGCTGATTAAAGATGAAACTGTGTGATACAGACATATCCAGCGACGTCAGTGGTTTATTCAAACTTTAAGATAAAAAAACGTTGCTCTGCTTTATTCTTTAAAAAGTCAAAACAAATATAAAGGTCCATATTCTCTAGTCAATAGACAGGGAAAGTTGTGTTTACAGGTAGCAATGCCAACCATGCAAAACTTAACATTATTAGAATAAAAAGTCAAATTCATGCATACATTTTTTACTGTTTTGAAATATGAGTCAAAACCAGTTTGAAAGAGACGAGTAGAGAAAATTAATGGACGCTGAAGTTTGAACGACGATAACCGTAGTTCTTACAAAAAACTGTGAACTCAGCTGCAAAACTCTGACTGGTATTATTATTACTCCAATTAGTAAAACATAATTCATTGTATGTGAGCTTACTCTAATAAAAAAAACATTTCTGCTGCTACTAAATATGTAATAGTGTAAAGTGCTTTGGGTGATGAACTTAGCTGGAAAAGTTCTACGTAAGTTTGGACCATTTATAAGTAACAGATTTGCAGTCGGTGAGCTTTAGGAGTAATCATTTCAACAACTAACTTTGGGCTTTTTAATAACCTTAACATTGCAGTAGGTTTTGATACAACAAAGCTCAAACAATATTAGATTACAATTAATTTCTCCAACAGCAAAAAATTTCCATAAATCCAAAACATGGGGGGGGAACGTCCTTCAACACACCAATCTTCTGATTACGTCTTTATTGTCTGAATGAATAAACGGACAAATAAAATCACACTTTTCAAAGCAGTGACACAACTGCAGCAGCTCTGAATCAATAGCCATAAAATGTAATAGAATTGTCTCAGTTATTATCAAGTTTACTGGACCTCAAAGAGAGTCATAATCAATATTTTCGGCAGCCATTAGCGGCGCGTAAATTGGTGAGGTAATGCTAAAATTTCGCCCTCCTACATACTCGTTTTATGGCTTCAGGTAATGAAGTTTTTGCTCTCAGAATCAAATCGCTACCTCCTCCTCTCGCCACATTGACTCATTGTGCTATTATGATAGTTAGTAGCCCGTGTGGATCTTTCGAAATCAATAAGTACGACAAAATACATTATTCAGGGAGGCCATTGTGTACCACTGCAGGATGGTGCACTTACTTGTACGTAAGTACAGCTTGATGCAAATATAACTCTCTGCTGCTCATTTGTACAGAGTAAAGGGCTCTCCCTGCAGCAGCAGTTAGAACATTTGGCAAATACTTACTGCAGCCCCTGAGAGGCCTTTTCACATCAAGTCAGCTTATTAGGTAACTGATGCTTCAACCTCTCAAACCAATATACCTGTTTTCCCCTCCTGGCTGTTGTTCTGCAAAACCAAGCCCATTATAATCCCTCTCCTTTCCCCCCCCCCGGCTCCCACTGTCTTCCTGTGGTTCGGTCGATATGTTGGACAGCCATACACGTGCGCAGGGAGATAATGCAAATGTCTCTATAAATAGGGACAATAATGCTGACAGTGGCACTCTCCAAAGTGAGATATCGCAGTGTAATTTTCACTAACACGCACAGGCACAAATCCAGGTATCCGGTAAACAGCAGCAAGGGGAGAAAAAAAAAAAACCCAACTCCGTCGCTCTGTGCTTCATCACAGCGATACTCCTGAAGCAGCACAAAAATGCTTGAGTTTGCAAACCAAACACATTTCACATTTATGCTATATGAGGCTCAAAAACAGGAGCGCGCTACAGAAAACAGATCAATGTCTCCAGAACATCTTGAACAAACAGCACAGCAACTCTGATCTGTAGCCGACTAAATAACCTGAATATTGACTTTGCTATATGTAAGCCTCTGCGGCTCATGTAGTGTATTAATGCTTAGATCCATTTGGCACTCCACCGGCTCTCATCCCTGGCATGCACCTTCATCTCATATTTTTTTGCAGCCAGTTTTTCATAAAAACCTACTAAAACCACAATATAGCTGTATCCCATGCAATATTTCCCCAGTCTATATAAGTCAGAGCAGCGTAATAAAGAGCAACCATCAAATTATGCCGCATGTACAAGCTTCTAACCCAAACTTTGAGAGCACAATAGAAGCTGAGGTAAAGACCGATGGGATGAAAAAATAATTGAGACGGATAGAGCAGAGCTGCGAGCCTCATCCTTCATCTCTGTCACACTTTTTTCCTTCCCCTCCCTCGCTTTCTCACCTTTCAGCTCATGATGAATGACATCAGAGAAGTCGGGCTCCTCGCCCCACCAGAAGATCCACAACTCCCTGGCATCGGGCTTGATCTTGCGTCGCCACACGCACAGCAGGTTGGCCTGCACGCAGTGCATGAAGCTGCGCAGGACCGGGTCATCCTGGGCCGGGGCCGAGATCACGGGCCCGTACTCCCCACCGCTGCAGAAGCTGTAGCGGCGCCATTTGATGCCCGTCAGCTCCGCCTGGAAGAGGAGAGTAATGATTAAAGCATTGCAGCAGTGAATGTTTAGCTACTCAACAAGCTAAAAATTAGTTCTTGTTAGGCAATGTTATCACTGCAGTCTGTTCAGGATCAATTTGTTTGTTGCTGTGTGCTTGTGTGTGGTGTTGTGATTATAAACAGAAAGATGCTTGAGCACAGTTACCAGACACACACAGAACAATAAAGCCTTATGTAAGACGTCTTGCTTTAAGTAAAACTTATTTTTCCAACAAGTAGTCAATGAAATGGTAAGAAAAAAAAACTCCAGTGTAATTTTTTTTTTTAAATATTAAAATTGTATTGAAGTTTGAAGTAATTTGTCTATTTAAAACAAAAAAAAATGCTGAACGATTTCACCGTTGTGATTTGAACAATTTTACCCAGAATAAATACCAAAAGCCCTCAACCTTCTGTTTTCTGTCTTGCCATGTTTGGAGGCTTAATGAAAAGTGTCTAAATTTACACAGGTCTAAATGTGAAGCAATGAAGCAAATTTCATGTAACGTCAAGTCCTGCCAGGTACAAGCTTCGCTTTTGATGCGTCTAATTTAAATAGTCCGCGTGTATTGGGCTCAAGGGCGTGGGATCTCCAGTCTTTTTCTGTATCTTTAACAGATCTGAGAATGACAGTGAAATTGATAACCAAAGACAGAGTTTAACGTTTTCAATCAATAAACAATATTTGGGTAAAGTTCTGAAAATGCCGAAGCAGAGATGAAAATTTTCAACGTGTTCTAAATATCAGCGACGGCCTCGTTTACTGGTGACCAAAATATGTAGGCCGTGGTGCAATGAGGTTATATTTAACAAAATGTCAAACGTCACAGACAAGTGTACAGAGAAGCTGAAGTTTTCAACATTACACCAACTGGTTGTCATGGAGAACATGACGTCACCGGCGCTGACAAGAGACAAAACAGAGTTATGACACGTGCTGTACATGGATGTTGCTGAAAGAGCATACTCCAGCACTTCTCTAAAATATTGTATAAGACTATATGGGTGAAAGTGACTACAGAGCAGCAAGCGTTGCATGAAAAGTGGGACTTTCGTCATCTATATTGCAGTAGAAGTTCAGGGAAACAGCTGTTCCCATCAATCAGTCAGTGAAACGATTTCTGCAGGTTTTCACTGATGGCAAAAAAAAAAACACCTGCTAGAGTGGACTATGAGGTAGAAAGTAATTAAAGCTTAATTTCTACGTCACTGGTCTGTATTGCACTTTAAAGGCTCTAACTTCATATTATTAGCAATTATCACAACGATATTAATGGATAACACAGTGGGGCATGTCTCATTGTAACAGACCTTCCATATCAGCAATATAAATATTCTGTAGGGCAAAAGTGATTCATCGATTTTCCAAAATCAGGGGACACTCATTGGGAGGTTGCTGCCCTGGGCAGAGAGCCACATGGCAGAATGACTGACACTTTGAGTTCTTCTTTGGTTCATTTGCTGTCAGGCTAATGTACAAAGCACTAATGAATTCATGATCATCTCCTGAAGTTTTCACCTTTCCAAACATTTGTCCACAACTTTTACAAAAATGTTACTTTCCTCACAACATTCAGCTGCAACAAACTGAACTTATCACCGGGACTCAACAGCTTAGCAGCAACACAAGGTTATTGTAAAAAATAAAAATAAAAAATAGGAGAAAAGGAACATCTGTGATTTAGTTACTGTTTATCAGATCCTTAAGAGGGAAGTTTTACTATTGTATGTAAATACTCCATAAAATGTAGCAGGAAACTGAAACTGAGCCAAATGCTCTCATGTGTAGATTCACTTGTAATGAACATTCCTCCGTTGCGTTTGTGTATGCTTCCGAAGGGGCAGGATAACAGTTTCTAAGCATGCTGTGAAGAGCTTTAGAAATGTGGACTCCAGAAAGAGAGCATCAGATCTCTTTATAAACACACATCTCACATGAGGACAAGCCTGAGACACAGCTGCTGCAAATGCAAAGCTCAATTTAGACACTTGGTTACACAGCAGTGAAGAGACATATTAGGAACTTATGGGAAGGATTTCTGGACATATCATAACACATATCACACAGTTTGTAAAGACCAACCCCAAGCACTAGGCTTTCCAGGAAGTTCCTGAAAACTATCTTTAAGAAATAATTTAAAGATTCCTGTGGCTATCCAATTCTTTCTGTGAGAATAAACCAGCTTCTTCACACAGCACTGGAGTTTGGTTTCTTCAAAAGAAATAGGACTTCTTAAGTGAACAGAAGAAATTATGAACAGGTCATGATTTCAGTTTTTGTTCCAAACCTTCAGATTTTAGCTATAAATCCAGACAGCATACACCCAAATCAAAGAAGGACTTTGTGAGCAGACAATTATCGTCTATGAATGAGCTATAAGCATTTAGTTTGGTGCTACATTTTACCAGAAACCTGATGCAGACAAGATGCTGTTGACAAGAGACGTCCTTACAATCTGAGGTATTCAGACGACTTTTGCCAGGCAGCGAGTGCAAATGTTGCTAAATCTAGATGTAGAATGATGATAAGTTTATGAGTGTGCAAATGCAACCAGGCCACTTCAGCTTCTTCATTCAGTTGTTTCTTATGAACGTCTCTTTTTTAGTAGAACTGTACATCTTAAAATCATTTAAAATTTTTTGCATTTAAAAAAAAGGTTTAGGTTTCAAAGGTTTACAAGACTAAGTGTCCTGTAAATCCATTATTATTTTTTTATTGATTTATTTATTTACTTTACATATTTTGCTTTCAGATAAAAATGCTGATCAGACAGAACTTGTTTCATCAATTTTTCCACAGTCACTGTCAGCTTTTGCCCTCTTCCTGTTTACATGACTACAAGGCTTGTGAAAATGTTTAAGATCAGTCAGTGTCTCGCTGATAAGCTGTTAGAACTTCGCACACGGCATCGCTTCACTTGAGGAAGACTAAATAGTGTAATCGCTGCAGAGAGAGAGGAGGAGAGAGACAGTAAGGCATAAAAATGGATATGAGAGGAACAGCTGAGTGAAGTCAAGCTGAAGAACCAGCATGTTGACTCATGAGGGAGGAAGAAACAAGCAGAACATACTATCTGGATACTGTTTGTGTTGCTTTTACCAGTAATGGATCAAAGTTGCAAGTTTGCATATGCTCATCAAGGCCAATATTTTTCTGTGAAATTGTGACTTTTAGAAACCTCTGACTGATTCCTGTTCCAGGGGGCAATGATTATAAGTAATGCCTATTGCACACGGCTGAGGTTTCTGTGGATTTTCTCTAATCCACACATTGTCAAAATTACACATGCATGCTCAAATAAATGCAAACCTCCCCCACTGACATTTGGTTTCATGCCACTTAGCAAGTTGCAGAGAAACTGCATGCCATTGGTGGTCATGAACTAGGTTCTTAATCTCTCCTCAGTTGGTTGCTTTCCTGGTATTGATTATTGGTTTTCAATGCAAAGTCCACAAATCTTTCAAAAGTAACACATCTGTGTTGAATAAGACCCTTATCATGATGTTACCAACAAGACGCTACAGTAAAACTTTTCTCCAGAAAGTGACTGCACTGGGAAACTAAGTGACATTTAAGGAAGTGTTATCACTTCCATTTTAAAACTGTCAAAAAGAAGAAAGAAAATACCCATAAAATTCCAAGATGTGCACCCAGCTCTTAATTTTTAAAAGTCACTTAAGTTCTATTTGAATCTGGAAAACAAAGAATTCAAATTCATCAGAAAAATTTAATTTAATGCCGTTGATAAACATTGAAGTAGATGTCTTGCTACTAATGTATTTTTTCTGTTTCATTAGAAACAGATGCCTACTCCATTTTTTTCCCATGAAAACACTCTTGAGCCTTCTGTGCTTTGGAAACTTTTTACTATGTTTGTTTGTGTCTTTGTGTGTGCAACTGTGCATGAATGAGTGCGGTTCACAAAAGGCATTGCAGAGCAGGAAAGACATTTGGCATGCAGGGGCGGGGGAGAAGTGGTGGGGCCAGGGTCTCTCAACACTTTGCACTGCCGTCCTCTTCTCTCCTGTGTCCGCCCAGCTGTGAGGGTCGTGTTTGGCACACTAGCCTGGGCACCGAGCCATCCGACGACAACCGAGAACAGAAAAATACTGACCCATTTTCACACTAGGACAGGTAGAAAGAGGCGGCTCAAAGGAAAACAAAGCCTGCAGAGTGTTTGAGTGGATGAAGAAAAGCCCGCTTCTCAGGTTTGATGATTGTGGAGGAAGGCACTAAGCATGATTTTGTCAATTTAAGTGCACAAAAATGAAATAAAAACAAATCAGCATAAAAACATTTGATTTCTACAGATCTAACCTTCAATGGAGCATCTTAAAGGTGAGCACGCACTAAGCCGTTAGCATGACCCCTATGAGCATCCAAACAGTAGAGTGCATCCATAATTACAAGGATGTCCCTCCTGTAATGACAGCATGTGTAATGAAAGACATAAACATTGGCGCTGTGATAAGCCAAGCACTAAAATTAGCCATGACAAGGTCAAGGATGCTGTTTGTCCCAAAGCAAAGAGAAAGACATCTGCTTGCACTGCCTCGTCACTCCCAGTCAATGTCAAAAGTTCCTCCAGTGTTTGGCGCAGCTGTCTGCCAAACACTGAAATGCTAAGGCAAAGACGGGGGTTGGCGGGGTGGCAAGCATCAGGATATCAAGAAATATATTCACAGCTAAGGCACACGGCTTAGCTGTGTGCCTTAGCACACAGTTGTGTTAAAAAGCAAAACAAGCTCTCCTTCGAACTCATTGATAAATGGGCCTCTCCAGACATGTAAGACAGAAAATTACTCATCTTGGAAACATTTTTTTTTCTCTCTCTCTCTCTCTCTCCTGCGAAATGCAAAGAGATGAGAGAGGAGCTGTGCTCGTTTCAGCTAGATTCCAACATCAGTCGGATGATGATAAGATATTTTAGAAGGGTAATAAATTTTATATTTCAATCTTCTTCCTCTCGTTAAGGGAATCCATGAATAGGCAAATATGCTTAATTAATCGTATTTCACTAAAACTGCCTAAGCTGGCTACCAGATCATGATAAGCGTGCAAACTGGTTGAAACATCTCAAGCTACATCTCTCAGAATCCATATGATGCATGTTTTATGATCATAATGAAACATTCCTCTTTCATGACACGAATGTGAAACGAGCCTCATCCATTATTCCTCACTGTCAAATAACAATGTGAAACACTTCTTTTTTTCTTTTCATTTTTGTAGTGCAGCCAAAAAAAAAAAGGCTCACTGTTAGCAGCTTATAAGATCATTTATATTTCCTGGTTTAATCGGTGGCCAGAGGCTGTGCAAACACAGGTGCTGTGTATTTATCGGCCATGTGGAAAACGCTGTCCTAACACCCCGCTGAACTCCTCTGAATAATTAGCAGGGGCACGATTGCAGAAAAGGGAAAAGAGCTGCAGTTACATGCTTGCAGGCAGCATCCAGACACGATAACGCCGATGCTGCACGCCCACATCCCGCTGAGCAGCTATGAGAATGAGCAGAACAGAAGTGCTTGAAAAACACTTCTGTGTTTGGGAAGCAGAGTGGTTTTCCAGCTGATGTACAGTCATGCATCAGAGAACAAAGCTGAGATCTGATCTATGTTAATTTACTGCCTCTCGCAAAGGTGTTCAGGAATTTGACTTTTCATAATATTTTTGCTATTATGAAACACAAAGACTTGCATAATTTGGTTATAAAACTATATCCCACAGTTTGAACACCTGACCTCAAATGTGAGGCTCTCTGTCATCCAAAAACAAGATAAAGGTAAAATTGCAAAAATTTGAAAAAATGATTGTTGAAGTAAAAGTCATAAGAATCCTTTTGTGCTTTGTCCATATAAAGAAAACATGTGGAAGAAAGCTGTCTATTGACCTTTGGCCTTAAAAAAAAAACCCACGCTACACATCTCTCTGAACACACCATCCCAACAGTGAAACATAGTGGAGGAAGCATCATGGTGTGGATGTTGCTTTTCTTTCAAAGGAGACGGATGGAGCAACAAACAAAGCAATTTTGAAAGAAAACCTTTTAGACAGCGCAAAAGACTTGAGAGAGGACCAGAAGTTCACCTCTCACCAGTAAAAAAGCTCCAGCCAGAATGTTTTGGATCCATTTATGTGAAAGTCCAGACCAAACTAAAATCCAGAATTTGTGGCTAGACCTAAAACAAAAAAAGAAAAGATGCTTTCCATCCAATCTGACTGAGATTTTTTTTTTCAATCTGCAGAAATCTGCTCCAGTTCAAACTCTGGATGTGCAAAGCTGGTAAAGACATTCCCCAAAGGACGTACAGCTGTGATTGAAGCAGAACATGGCTCATCAAAGCACTGATTGAGCATCACACATTTATTATTCCTGCGACTCCTTCGAGTTCAAACTTTTGCACTTCTTTTTGTTGGTCTGTCAGATAAAATTCAAATAAAACACAGTAAAGTTTGTTGTGGTGACATGAAGAATGTGGAAGTTTTAGGGGTATGAATGCATTTGTAAAAACATGATAGCTATGTGTTTACACGACTGTGTGAGCAGAAATAAACATCAGTGTCAAATCCTCTGATAACAGACTGCCAGTTCTCATATTTATTTTGAAACCATTATCACTTGTAACACAGAGCAGAAAATCTGTCAGGAATGTAAATTCATCTGACAGAATCTACTTAAAAACAGATGCAGAGCATTTACAATACCAGTTAAAATATATTAAATAGAAACAAGCTTTAATTTATCCAATTAGGGGTAATTAAGACAGTGTGGAAACAAATTAAAGTGGCTTATTTGCAATATTTCAGGCAAATGCTACTAAATTGAAAAGGCATTACATCATAAAGGTTGATATGAGAGAAAACTTGGAAAAAAAGTCGTCTGTTTGGAGCCAGTTTATTTGGGATTTGCTGCATGCTCCTCATGATCATCTCTCAGTCCCTGCTGCATTTCACTGTGCAAGAAATCAAAGATCCTCCTCTGCTTCTTAAAACAGCAGTGGCATAAAAAGGAAAAGACAAATAAGATGGTGGATTTTGTTTCTCTGTCAATAAAACCTGAACTGCTCTAAGCCCCGTGTTCGGCAGGTCCGCCAGTTCAATCTCTGATTGAGTGCAGAACCAAAAACAAGAGCTTTTTCCTTCAATTGCCAATACGGACTGGAGCTTTGACCTTACCCTCACCTCTATTATCTTCCTCGTCTTCACTCTCACTCTCATCTCTCAGCACTCTCTCGCTGTCACAGATGCCTATTGAATACGTGGAGAATCTTCTGCTCTCTTCCTTTGCCTTTTTCTAGTCCTCTTTAAGTATTTTTGCCGAGTAAACACCGAAGAAAAAATGAATATTTTTATGCTAAGAAAGAGCAAGTAAATATCACACTCCCTCAACAGCATTCAAAGAAAATTCAAACAAATGACAACATTTCTATCTTTATGCACTACATTTGTTTTACAAGTGGTTCATCAAACCTCTGACACCACCGTGAATTCAGGATGTGTCATCATTTCTATCCCAACCGTGCTTAGATCGCAAAGTTCTAGTATCGTGCTCATAATCAAGAGCTGTTCATCAGTTTCATCGCTCAGAAACTGGTTATGAACATGAGAAAATAATCCAAATAGTGATTAAAATATTTGTCGTTCCAGGAATCTTGAAATGAGAAGGAAATCTTCCTGTAGACAGCAAAGATAAAAAAGGCTGAGAGAAAAGAATCTGTGAAATGCACTTTTCAGGAATGGCTCTAGAGGATGAAAATATTTCAGCTCGTCTTGTTTTATCTTTCAAAAATCTCTGCCACTTGAATTGAGGTTTTGAACAATTCAAGATTCCAGCGTACTGTATATGTGAAGTGCTTCCTGAAAGGCATTAAGAAGACTCCAAGTTCTCATAGTTTACCTTCATAAAGTGGAAGCAGAAGACTGATCCAGCTGGTCTCAAGCGAAACGTGGGATATAACTTGGGAAGCTCATTGGTGCAACACACAGGCACATGAGATAACCCATCAATTACAGTCAAACTCTCTATTAAACTCTATATAAAATCAGTAAGTAACTAAACATGGATGTTTTTAAAACATTAAAACCCTTAACTCTACACAGAAAGGATTGCACAGACAAGATTTGAAGTGGCAATCCTCCTTCTGTCAGAGAATTGTCTTGATATAAGATGAACCGAAATGTGAACTCTTCACTATGTATGAGGAAAAAACCAAGAAAATATGTGTTAGCTTTGCTTGTGTGCTGCTTACAGCCTACACCTTCATGTTCATAAATCCGAGGTGCTTGAATCTCATCGACAACGACACTCTCTTAGTCATAGCCTTGTTGGCTTAGCTGAACCACAGTGTTCCACTCAGGGAAATGCAGTTTGGGCTATGCCCTTATAAGGAGCAATGATGTGTTGATTTGCACATTTATTACTCATAGAAGAACTGAAAAAAAAAACAAACAAGCTAAGTGATTTCTCACCAAGATGTCGATGCAGATTCCTTGTTCTTGTGGTACCTGAGAGATAAAACACCGAAGCGGGGATCTCCCCATACTCTACTTTTGTACTTGCTGTGCGTTTGTCACTTCCTTATAAATGGGACTCTTATTGTAACTCTCAATAATAAGTCACAATCACGTGGGGAATAAGGTAAACAAGGTATACAGTAGACCATCTATTCATGGTTCAAAACTGTGAAATCACCTATTTGAGTATTTTTCAAAAATCCACACATTCACAGATTTTTGTCAAAGAAAATATGGAAAACACTGGAAAGAAAATGCAGTGTGGGAAGTTTAAACAACCAGGTGCAATGCTACAAGACCTGCTATTGGCTGGCGTTAGCAAAGCAGCCAATCCAGAAGCACGATTTATTTTTATTTGGGCTGATAAAAATGGAGATAAGAAAGAACACTGATATTAGCTCTGTGGTACAGTTTTATGGAGAGTAGAGTATTTTGCCTAGTGTCGTCCACACATTGAAATTACACACTAGTAATGGCATGAACAACAAACATAAACAGCTAAAGTTTTACATGAACTCAGCTTCTTAATACAGAAAATAGTCGTGATACGTGCCATTAGAGCAAGGAGTGTGGTGACTGCAGAGTGTTCTTGCCTATGTGAGCATGAGCTACACTTTTGAGAAATACGTTTTTAAAAAAAAACATATTTTTAGAAAAGTTACACACTGCAGCTTTAAGAGCACTGTCTTCTTTAAGCAACCAACTGCAGGCCAGATACCAGAGCAGATATTCTGACCAATTAACCACCTAATATCAGCTAGTTATGCTTATGTTACTCTTTAGACTAGAGTAACATCTTATCATGTGTAACATTCTGCCCAGTCAGTCGTAAAAAGCAGAAGCATAAAGAGTTTCTTCAATTTGACTGTGCTACATATTTTGGTTTCAATTTTTGATGCTAATATTGTGAAACTATTCTTGATTATGATTATCATGCTCACTGTGAGAATCTCACATAATCCCAGCCAACTCGTGATTCTGCTGTTTGAGCTTTCTTATGGCCACAATTCAACATCAAGTGCGGCTAATGCGACTGATCTTACATCTGGGTGAGTTTGTGGTTAATATGGCATCCCAGCAAATGTGCTACTTCTAACAACATGAGAGCCTCATCCTAACAAAGAAGCTACTTTAGCCTATTGAGAGGGAGACTGTATCAGCAGTTTTATGTACTGTGGCACATGCAAAACACTTAATATGAAAGGTATCCCTTTCTCATCCATGTCTAATCTATTTAGATGCTTGAGAAACTGCTCATATCTAAGGGAAGACAAGATCTGTTAAAATAATTTCATAGCCAAATTTATTATTTCTAAGTTATATTATGTAACTATAACTGCTTAGACTTCAAAATGTGTTTGTTTAACCAATACCTGACATGTGTGGGTTACATTTAGTTTCCTCATTCAATCTGACTGTGCTACATATTTTGGTTTCATTTGAGTTTTGTCATTCTCGCAGTGCCACGACTCAAGCCACCTACTTGCAATTTTATCTTATTGATGTGCGCCAGACTGTTTGCTGTTCCTTCAAATAAAGTAATCAACAAGCACGACGCTGGGTTGGTTTTAATGTGAAAGAGGCTACAGACAGACAGCACATTATCTGCACAATCTCGGCTTCAGATGTTTTGTTTGTGGTGTCATATCAGATACTGCAAATGCAAAATAAATTAAAAAAAAAACAAACAATTGAGTTCTGCATGAAATCGCATCGCATCTTGTTTGCGCAGCAAATATATCCAGTTGATGTTCGTCCTTCATTAGCGTCTGCTAATTTGTGTTAAAAAATTTTTTCTTCAAGATGAAGAAAAACGAGATTGTCTGAAGCAAACTCTGCACAACTAACACTGCGAAGTCACCAATTAGAACAGCCAGTGGCAGAAATAAGAGCACGCATCGACTCCTTCCCTCCCCTTCATCAATTAACCCGATGAAATCAAATTAACCCACAAGGAGCCGTGCTCCCCTATGGCATTTTGCAACACAAATCAAGAGCAACGCACATTATCACACACAGGAGGCAGGAACAAAAGTGATGAAAAGCACAATGTGTGTGAAAAAGGAGGTTTCTGTGTGGTTGCTGTGGACGCCAAACAGATGCCTTCCCTCTACCTTCTGCCACCACCTTTAAACGTCCCCCACAAAAACAAGGGGCTGTCATTTGATCTGTGCTCTGCTGTAGCATCCAGCTCTGGGAGGTGAGCAAGCCAAGCGACCTAATTAGAGCGAGCGACGGTCCCAGGGGCTGAGTGACGGATAGACCTGCCAATCACGTGGCAGAAAGCCCTTCGCCGAGCCACGACTTCTCTCACCTGACACAAAGAGAAGCAGGCAGCAGGAGGAACAGCGGCAGAGGAACCAATAGGATGCCACAGCCATTAGCAGAATAAAACTAACTGGAGCATCGGGGACAGTCAGGTGGTCTCTGCTTAAATTATTCACATGGAAATAAACAATTTTGTTGTCATTTTTGTTAAACTAGAAGCAACGAAGGGAAGAGAGCTGCAGAGAAATAAATAAAAACCCAGAGACACAAAGAAGCAAAACAAGAAGAGAGGAAAAACAGTTACTAGGCAACATAAAACATCTGTACGAATTCAGTAAGCTCAAGTTTAGAGATTTCTGTCTCCAGGGTGACAGTAGAAAAATAACACGTTAAGTCCCTTACTGTACTCTAAAAATCTGCGGTGTGTGTGTGTGTGTGTGTGTGCGTGTGTGTGTGTGTGTGTGTGTGTGTGTGTGTGTTGGCTTTTCTAGGGCAGAACAAAAAGCTCAATTTGTTCTCCTGCAGCTGGAATTCATGAGCTCAAATTTACCAGATGATTATGGCTTCATACAGAAGGATTACTGACTGAGAGCAGTTAGAGAACTGCTTAACTTGTGTTTAAAAATTACTCTGGTAATTTTAGTCCAATAATTGTGCAATTAGCACTGCATGGTGGCTTCTGAATTGGCCACAAGAAGCAGCCAGTTTGATTGTTCTTGAAACTGGGCAAATGGAGCAGAAGCAGAATGAAAAATGTCTCATTTGGCTTCTAATTTCCTGCATTGATTTTTGTTTTTTGTTTTTTCTGCAAAAAAAGAAAAAAAAAGAAAAAAGACAGCAAAGCAAAAGTCAGCATTTAATTCTCTTTTCTTAGCTATCAAAATATCAGTGGAAAAACAATAAATAACCCTCTGTAGGAGCATGCAGGATGTAGTCGGGGCCGGCCTGTCAACATCACCACAGGTCACACCTGAACAAGTTCCAACTTGCAACTCGCCCGACTGCTGTCTCAAATCTGTTGTTTACTTACTAACCGGGAGTGGCTGCCAATCTGAGCTTCAACGCGAGAAGTCATCTGCCGAGCAATACAAATATGCAAGCAATCACGCAACCTCTTCGCCTCACAATATATTATTCCCCAGACAACTTTGGCTGCACCTGTCTGTGTAGATCACCTTAGAAAGCCCTACTTCACTCAGTCACGCCTGTTCAGACACTTCCACAAAACCTGCCTGCGTCTCTATTGTCCTGCACTGCCCATTCATCCTGTAAGGCAAGCCAGCACTGAAATAGAGCTGTACAAATTTTCATTAGCATCTGAAAAATCATGAGCGTCTGTCTTAATTCACAACGGGAGAGAGCGCCGTTCGGCAGAGCAGAGAGAATCAATGCAACACAAATGCTTGTGAATCAACCGTCTGTGCATAATGTGTTTGTTCTCATCAAGCACCCGTCCGATCGGTTGCGGATAATCTCTCAATGGAAGATCAACACGTGATAATTAGAATTTGCAACAGCGCGCCAGGCAACGCTAATGTTTTCTGTTTCTCTCCCCCTCTCGTTCCGCAGCGCTGACATCCTTTAACCTGAGAGCGCTCTGACTGCTGCTGAATCCCAGCCAGCCATGATATCGGCGAAGCTGTCTGGCTTGCAGAAAATATTTGCCCAGTTACAAGCGGGGCAGTATCTCCCTTTAAAGAAATTCTCCTTGTCGATATGCAGGCAGTCAGGTGAGGAGACTGGAAACAGATCTTCTGCAGACAATTCCCTGAGTTACTCCTGTTTGATGGTGAAGAAATACCCAGGTTTACACATTTTACGGTTTTAGAAAGTGTCTTTTAAAACAGCACTGGGCTCCATTGGAAGGCAGTGTAGCAACACCTTAAGCAGGGCCAGCCTGACGTATAAGCAAACTTTGCTACCATTTAGGCCCTCCACAGGTTCCGACAGAGATTAAAGTTCTCCAGTCTTGTACACATATACATGTGCTGTAAATATTAAATATCAGAAACTAACAAAATGACTGAAAACCGCTGAAAGGCAAACGAGAGGAGAAAGCGTCAAGAAAAAAATTTTACAAATAAACATTTTATTGATAAACTGGCATAAGGTAGAAAATGAATTGATATTTAATTAAATGTGCATATCTACAAAAGCATGCTTGAATTTCTGGGAAATATTCACACATATTACAGCTTAATACTAGAAAATCAGTGAGATTATATAATTGTTGCATACAAGCCAATGCCAACGTATTTCTCAACATATTCTGAATTCAAATAATGTAGCAGCACTAATGGATGTATATAATAGCACTGCAAGTTATGAAATGCAAGCTGTCAGTGATGTAAAGAGGCAGCCATATTGGAGTTAAAATTATAACCAGTCCATTAAAAATAACAATGATGCTGACAAATAATATAAAAAGATCATTTATTCATCTGATAAAATGGAAAGCTCAACTTATATGTCTTAATCCCTGACTTGCGCTGGAATAAGTGATATTTAACACTCAGATATTTTATTTAGCATGAAATAAATGAAGCGACATCGAGTGATATTAGCGGTTTGTGTGCATGTCTCGGCTAACAAGCTGACTTTCTCGCTATCGCAGGCATTTGAAGGCACCACTTCCCACCCATTCCTGCCAATCCTCGTTTCACACACAGCCTTCTTTTGCCCTGCACACATGCTGAAACACCAGCAGGCACTAAGAATAGAACACAGCTGGCACTGCAGGGCTTACATATTTCACACTCAAGCCACCATGCTCAAAAAAAAAAAAGGAGAAAAAAAAAAAAACTCCAGCCCATCCTGTCCCAATTCCAGCTCCGGGACCAGCAGTGGTTCCCCTCCCGCCCCGCGTCTCCTCCTTCCTTCCCTCTCTCCCCACTCCGCCTTTGAACTGTTCTTCACCTCTGTGGCAGGGCTCTGACAAGCCTGCTGCTCAGATAAGATCCATGACTACGCTCCGGAGAATTTACTAGAAAAGAGATGTGTTGTAAAAACAGAAGTGAGAAGATCCCGGCCTTCCTGTTTCCAGCTTACACTCCACCCTGTTTCTCTGACCCACGGCGAGGCTGACTCACAAATCATTTTCTTTACAGCAGCCCGAATGCCTGTTTTTCTCTCCCTCTCTCTCTCTCTCTCTCTTTCTGTCTCTCTCTGTCTTTCTCTGAGTTACAGTGTTCAAACTGTCGGGATGTTCTCCCATTGCGATGACAAGGAATTCCCACAGCAGTGACAGGGGCAGATTAGTAGGAGGTACCTCATATATACTCAAGGTGAAGCCAGCTCTATCTGTCTGGACCGTAAGCAAGCGAAGCCAAGAGCACAGGTTGGGCGTAGGGGGTGGATTGTTTAGTGCGAATCAACCAGATGGAGATGCTCCGCGGGGCATGCAGCAGAAGACAAAGATGCTGCCTTGGAAACCTGCACTTTTTGTTCCCTTGACGGCGGCGTGGTCTCAATGTCACCTGTAATCCGCGCCGTTGTAACATTTACGTACATTTCAGTCCAATTAAAGCAGAAAATGCTCATACCAGCAACTGGTTCTGAGTGCTTGTATTCAAAATATAATAATATTACAATCATTATTATATAAACTGTATTAATGCTGCAAGTGAGAATGTATAAAAAAACCTTAATGTCACTAAGAGGTGAACAATGACAAGCTGGATGATGAACTATTGATTTTCACTTCTGGATTTCACTAAATACAAAGATTTCTTTTCACTGAAGGGAAAAAAAGACTGAAAATTCTTTGTACCTAAGTTGGTAACATCACAATAGGCACAAGGATGGAGCTCGATCAGCTGGCATTACTAGACATAGCACCAGTTAACACTTTTGAAGGAGAAATTTAATCAAAAGACGAATAATGACATGTCATCAACTTCTCCACAGGTGACAATCTGTTTCCATGATCACAAAGCTCCTACTAGCAGCTTTAAAATGTTTATTAATATAAGCTTCATTTACGACAAATGGATACCAAAACAAAGCTTTTTTTATACATATTGGTAGTTTTCTTTGTTGAAAAGGTTTTATTAGACCGTCACACATTTACTTGGTAAGGAACTAAAATTAACAAAATTCTGGAAGAATTGAAATGATTTAAAGAATTCAGCTACAGAGAAAATCCCTAAAATGTTCATGTTTATCTTTAAACTTAAGATTTTTTTATTATTATTATTATTATTATTATTATTATTATTATTATTCTAAATAATTTTTCAACATAAAACACTTAAGCGTTGCTTTTCAAGAATTGAGCAGAGGAAGACGACTCCCCCCTCTGCTCAGGGAGGTTTCATCATTTCTGCATTCCTAATGTACCTGCAACTACTTCTCAGCATGGTTTCTAATTAGACATGCAGATGGTGTGAACAAAAAAACAATAAAAAAAATAAATAAAAAAAAACACCACAACAATTTCAGTGTATGGTCAGCAGACGAGCTGGGAGACGGGCAGGTTTAAAGACGATGGGTCCACCTGCTTCGTCGCTCTCGCCGCAGGACCGTCTCTCAGTCTCGGGTGGCCTACACCCAAGACGTATAAAATAAATGAGAATGATCTCATGGGAGGCTCTGGTGACATCATATTAAATGAACAAATTGACTCTCCTCTCCAGAACAAGAGGCTCCTTTTATTCAGCTGTGTTCACCCTCTTGTTTTTTTTTTTTTTAACACCAATTTCACAGTTATTTTGCTGCGTTCAACCTGAATTTAACTGATGAACAACAAGCTAAAAAAAAAGGGAAACCTTGAATCTCGATCAAACTGTGATTTATTAAAGTGGTTTTGTCTTGGAGATTAATTGGTCTTGAGAAATAAGAGCTGCTTGAGTATTTCTTTTGCATGCACCCAAAAAAAAAAAAAGAAAAGAAAAAAACCCTCGTGTCGTGACATATAAATAAATTTTCCTTAGAACTGAGCACACAGACCATTTTTCAAGACAGCAGTTGCCTAACTGATTATATTCAGCCTGAATATCTCTGGTTAAATATAGACTCTTTTTAGACTAAGCAGTTTTACTCCTTATTGCACAATTTATAAATCAAACTGTAAATACGTAAAACACATATTTCCAAAGTAATGTGAGAATCCATTTCTCTAAAGTCTGTCATAACTTAGAGTAGTTCATTTTTGGCCGCAAGCAATTTCAAGATTGCTTCTTCTTGTCTAGTACAAATTAATGTTATTTTAACATTTGTCTATAAGCCAATTTAACATAACTTTTAGCCAAACTATTTACTTTTATAGTCCCTAACAACCTGTAAACATTGATGATAAGTGTCTTAATACTAATTTTATATTTCAAGCAGCTTGAGAATTATGTTTATTTCTAAATTTGATTGTGGGTCTAATTTCAAGTACCGGTAACAACATTTTAAATGGACCAGGTCATTTCTATAATCCACTTTAAAAACTTTCTGCTCTGAAATGGCTCTATAAAAATTAACCGTCCATTTGTACATTTACATTTTTTTATGTGTTTACATCGATATCTATTTTATCCTTTTTCTTTTAGCTTCATAAACTAAATTTTATGGAGCGGTATTCATCAGTTTGCACCTTTTTAAAATTGCTTCTTTTACACCCAACTTTTTCCAGGTACTGTGGGACGTTTCATACTGACCATACATCAAATTGCAATCTATAAAAATAAATGTTTCTGGGTTCTTTTTTTCCTGTAGGAAAACATGAGAATTTGGCTTCCACAAGTATCAGCTGCTTTCTCTGAGTTTTCAGAGTTATCGTTGGTTGATCAGGGTTCTTATTTCATATTATTCATAAAAAGGAGTCAAAATCTAATTACATGGGCACAGGTGTAATATAAAGTCTAAATTTAAACTATATGTGAAATCTGAGTAATATGATGACTATATAGCTCTAAATTTCAAGAAAAGCAGAAAAATAAGCATATGCACCACAGAAATTTCACAGTTATTTTGTGTACTAAGGTAAGAAAAGGTTTGCTTCGGGGTAAAGAGTAAAGGAAATGGTACTGGTACTAAATGAGGCACAAATAAGCAGCTTAAATCAAACACATTTTTTGAGTATGGCTGATCTCAGACTGGATATGCATCAAGTGATTTATTATAGACTGTATTTTCAATTGGGAAAAAAAGAGAAAGCAAAACATTTTTTTTTTTTTAAATTGCCAGTTGCCTATTTAAAACTTTTATCCATTTGTACTTAAGTGATCAAATGAGACTATTAAATGGTGAAATTCTGTAACTGAGCCTGAAATAAACCTGACCAAAGTAATCACTGAGACATTTTACAGCTAAATACTCAAGGTGTCTCAAGGTGACACACATCCCCTTTAAACATACTTTATACTTCTGCACAATATCTAATTAAGATAATGGCTTTCCAGCATTTACACCTGATATGTGCTCTCCAACATTTACTAAAATAATTTATTATTCTAGCTGGAGTGAAACGGGGCTCTACCAACCTATTCACATTTTTCAGTGTAAGAAAACACCTTTGTTCTGGATTCAGCTCTCCAACGTCACGAGAGCACAAGCATAACTACGTTTCTAATGTTTCCCAGGTTTGCATTAACTCCCAATAATTCATCAGCTCAGCAAACACTCTGTCCAAGCACTGCCTCTTTCTCAACCCTAAGCATTCCTGCACCCTCCACCGCCATTAATAATGAGCAAATTCAAACAGGATGTATTAAAAAGGCACCACTCCTGATTACCTGCTTCTCCTTACAAGCCATGGCCACTCACCTGCCATAAATCACCACACTGCAGCTATCTCCTCAAGCCTCATCTTTGAGCACTTTATTTCCTCGCCAGAGAGTAGCATCATCGTTATACAAGCGAAGATCGCTGTTGGGATACAGTTGGGCTAATGAGCACCTCCTAGTTGATCACATTAGACCTCTACATGAAGACACTTAATTACCAGCGTTGCACTCCGCGCACCTCTGTTGAGAGGAGAGGAGAAGTCCCTTAATTAAGGTCTACCTGTGTTTGCACAAACCTGCATCGTCGGGATGCGGGGTTTATTCACAAGTCCAAATATGGGCGATAAAAGGAGTGGTATATGAGTGTGCGTATGCAAAATGCAGCACGTGCTGCGTTTGTGGTACATATGTTTGTGTGGGCACCGGGATTTTTCCCTCTCCTCGCTACTTGTGTTTGTGAATCCGTCTGTGTGTGTATAATATGAAGGCTGTTTGAAGTTTGTCTCCTGAGTCTGCGTGGTTTACAGTGCGCTCAGTGTACACACACGCACACAGTGAGGCTTCCTGTGTTGTGTGGCCTTTAACTGTCTCCTCCTTGCCTTTCATAATCAGCCTGGAACTCAGTGTTAAAAGGAAACCTGCCCAGTCCACAGAAAGATGTTTGTTTTCTCTGCCTCTCTCTCTCTCTCTCTTTCTCTCTCTCTGTCTTTTTCTCTTTTTTTTCTCTCCCTCACTGCTGTCTCCCTCTTTAATTTTCTCTTGTGCTCTGTCTCGCTCTTTCACTCTCAGTTTCTTGCTCAAATAGGCTGAGGCCTGCAGTCAGGAAATGCACATCAGTCATAATACTTTCCTAAAATGAAAACAGATTCTGCTGCAGTCCTTCAGCCTCTCGTTGAAAAACCTTCCTCCACCCTTTTCCCTCCTTCACTGCCACTTCAACTCACCAGCCCCGGCTCTTTTCTCCTACTTACAAGGGTCTAGTTTGCTTTCTGTCACAGATGGTTGATCACCAGCACACAAGACAGTTGTTCTGTGGGTTGTGTGATTGCAGACGATCCAGAGTATCTTACACAGGCCTTGACAGTAATCTGCTGCTGCCCCCATAAAGTCCCCTCAATATGGGCACTTATGCTTTCTAGTTAGCTGTTGTTGTGATTTTTTTTTTTTTTTTCCTGTACTGTTGTGGGGTGCAAATCGGTGTGAGGGACGAGGTTAATGCATGCTGGAATGCCATTAAACAGCCTGACAAGAGTTTGCTACAAGACCTCTATCTAAGAGTGCAGCCATCATGACCAACAGGGAAAGGTTAGGAAGTTTCCCACTTTATCATTTGTGGAACCCTGACAGACAAAGCTAACGTTGCATTAGCATATTTTCTGAGCCAGTGGGCCATCTAATGGATGGAACATGCTTACTGAGGATTAATATCATTTGAATGTTTTTTTTTGCTTGTTTGTTTTTTTAGCTTTCAAAGCATTTAATGTTGATCTGATCTTAAGCCACCAGAAAGGCTGCATGCTGGTAATAATACGATTCCAAGAAATTATAATAAAAAAAAAATGTTTTGTGTTTTGTTTTGACCAAACTTCTATATTGTGCTTTCTCAAACAATGTGCATATGAAAAAAAAATTATGGCTTTTTCTTGTAATTTGAGTCGTATATTATTGCCTATTTTACTTCCTCTTGTTGTAAAATATGAAACTGCATTAAATTCAGCCATGGACTTTGTGTCTCTGTGGATTTATAGATACGCTTCACAGTGGAAGACAGGATGCTGTAGATCCCTACGGTAAAAACTTTACGTTTGGATCCAAGTCGGAAAAAGTGAGGGATCACATCTGTGATCATTTTTATTTTGTAGATAAAAAATATAACATTTCATTAGCATATTTTGTGATCAAGTAGGCCATCGAAAACAAGCAACATGTATTTATTTTTAAATGATCAAAAGTATTGAACAAAATAAAAAGAAACTGAATATCTCATTTATCATTTCAAAGCATTAAATGATTTTATATCAGCTATAAAAATAAATTCAAACACTGCATGGTGCCAACAGCAAACTTCAAATAGATTTTAAGATTAAGATTAAGATTAAGATTAACAGCTGAGGTACTACACAATATTAATTTGTGTTTCTTGAAAATGAACAAGCCAAAGACAAGTTAGAGGTAAAATTACAAAATTTAAATATTCTTCAGGTGAAAAAGATCTTAACCCAGAGTCTATAATATTTAGTAATCTTGCTCTTGCATGTCATTTATGCAACTTTAACTGACAAAGCTTGCGTGTGATTCCTGTATTTGAAAATCAAACATGTTCACTGAGACAAATTATAGTTCTGTCAAAAACTACCATCAAATACAAAATGAATGATCTAATGCTAAATATTGTCAAACCATTTTGTGCCTTATGTAAATGTTACAAAAAATAAGTATTTATAGTTTGCAAGCTGCCAACAAGAAGCTTCATGGGGATTATGATAGAAATAGCTTAGCTGTATTAGAACAGCTTTCTCCAACAATGTGCCAGCAAAAAAGTGCCATGTTTAAAGATTTAAAGATAGATCAGTCTGAATTAGAGATCAGAGTGTGAAGTACTGACTGGTTTCCCTTTCCAAGCCAAACACTCCTCATCCAGTATCGGTTCAGATCAAGATGTGCGTCCATATTTTCTGACAAACACAATTGCAATAAAAACTGTTTTACTTACGCCGATTTGCCACAAACGGAAACAATTTTTTTTCCTGTAACGTATTTGCAGAAAAAAAAGACTTCCTTATTTACAAATACTGATGCCACCCACACCACCGACCCTTAAAGCATCGACATCAAGATACATGTTTCGCTGCTGCGTCCGTTTCAAACCAGTACACACGGTGTGCTTTACAATTTTGTTCTGTCTTGGACTCCCCTCTAGGAACCCCGCCAGTTAGTAACCGCTGAGGCACTTGCCAGTCATAAATATTCTCAACAAGCCGGCTGATGGATGGTCTCGTTCACCCTCAGTTTGAAAAGGATGTTCATGATGGCCAATAAAGCTGCAGTGAGTGAATGAGAGCTTCTTCTTTTTTTTTTTTTCCACAAAGGGAATAGCCTCGGATAAGACGGTGACAAGGACACAATCACAGTTTTCAGCTGTGTCAAGCTAGGAAAATTTAAGATGCACAACGCTCCATGTGCATCAGAATCAGTGCAGAGGAATTCATGCAAGAAGCTTCTGAATAGTTAATGATGCCATTTTTAAATTCCTCTCTCGCTGGTGTCAAATATGTACGTTTTTTTAACAAAAAGTTCTGCGCAAGCCTCAAAATTTCCACACACACACACACACACACACACAAAAAGTCTGTGTTTCTAATTAAAAACATTCTCTGGGATGTATTTAAATAGCTTTGGTGTCACATTTAGTGCAATGTAACACAGTCTGTTGCCGGTTCGCAACCTGCATCATCACCTGAAAAGCCCTCAGGACCCCTATGTTGCTGTGGTTCTCGGCAGCCTGAGATCAGTCTCCTGCATGCCTTTACACTTGACTGCTTACTGTGGTAAGACAGTTAACTCTCTGATTGCAGGAAGAAAACTGTGAAAAACACGACGCTTTGTCGCCTGCAACCTCAAAACCAGTGAGTTCTGCAAAAAAAAGAAAAACATGACACTGCACGTATGGAGTCCAACACATTTTTTTTTTTTTTTGCAGCTTCCGTTTTACGCATGTTATTGTCAATAATTTTGAACACCTTTTTCTTTTCTTTTTTTTTTTTTTTTTTTTTTTTCTTTTATTTTCGTCCTGTTCTTTGCTGATCACTTTTCCCACATTTTAACTTTTTTTTTTTTTCTTTCAAATCAAATGAAAGAATCCTGAGATAACAAACAAAGGCTTCCTCCTTGAGAGTTAGTTTCTTGGCATTGCAACAGAGTTCCAGGAAGATTTCCAGCAATATGATTAAGTAAAAGTCGAGGACGATAATAACAATGAAAATCTGGTGCTTTTTGTGTCAATATGTGCTTGGAACACGTTGCATCTGCAAATGCATGCAAAGAAATATCCAGTGTAATTTATTAGATTTTTTTTTTAAAATAGTTTTTCTTCACAGGTTGCACATAAATGATTAATCTAACAGGTTTAGGGGCAAAAAGTGATAGTTTGCATGTGTGTTAATGATTGCCCAATAACAACATCACCAATTGGTCCACCTTTGTACAGCAGGCAGACATACAAGCGTGCCTCCCACGGTCTTATGACCTGTCTATCATAGCTGGCCGAGCATGATTTATTGATACTGTACCAGAGAGAAGATGTTGGAGTGGCAGTCCTCAAGGCTTGCCCCGTTAGCCACCCAATTCGCCGTTGCAGTCATAATCGTCCGCCTTTGGGGTCGCCAGCGCAGGGCATGTCGAAATCCTTACATCGGTATCCAAACACCGATCAGGGGTGACAAATCGGCTCCCTTGTGCGAGTCTTACAATAGCTGCGGATAATAGACTCGGGATGGTCGGTATGAGAGAATGGGCGTATTCAAAACGAAGTGCACAATGCATCCATAAAGCCCGTGCGTATAAATCCAAGCGTGTGTTGAAAGAGCGGGCGAGCGAGAGAGAGAGGGAGATGATGTGGGGGAGCGAGAGGGGGGAGAGAGAGAGAGAGAGATCACAACATTGTTACAATCCAGGTCAGGCGATTCCAAATGCGATCGCTGTCATATAATAGATCCATTTCAATCCACGCACTGAGGAAGGTCGGCTTGTCTCCAGATCAGTCTTTCCGCGTGTAGTTTCATCATTAAGTCGCCCCGATCCATGAGAAAACCACTCCTTTCCTCCTCCTTTCCCAGAAAACAGACCAAATATGTAGAAATTCTACGGGTCAAAAACTTTAAATAGAAACGCTGCAAGAAAAGAAAAAAACAACAACAAAAAAGATCAACTCTATAAAAAAAAGAAGGCGATTGCTATGCAGGATATCTGATTCCGTGTGCTCCACAAGATGATGCACCACTTGTGATAGTTTTTGAGAATTGCATGCGCTATTTATAGCCCTTCTTTCTCTTGCCACAACCGTTCCTCTCACAATGTGAGCCAGTCTGGCTCGCACAAACAGGGCGCTGCGAGCAGGAATATTTAATCCCTCTGTTGCTTCTGAGCCAAACGATCCGAGGATCCCGATAGCTTTATGTGTATATACACACACACACACATACATATATAAAAAAAAATAAAGACAAAAAAAAGAAAAGAGAAAGAAAGAGATCCACCTCCCCCTTCTCCTCCTTGTTCTGCGTTGCTCCTGGCGGACAAAGTCAAGCGGGTTCCCAGCAATAACAGCCAAAAATCATGGGTTAAACCATTCAGGCAAGAAGAAAGAAAAAACTATTCTGACACTCCACCAACCAGGAAAACGAGAAGCAGGCGACTGCTGTAGACGGAGGTTTGAAAAAATCCTTCCTTCCTTTCAGTTTTATATCATTACGAAACGTCCTCTCAAAGCCACAAAAGCCCCAGCGTTGCAGGGGAAAAAAATGTCAGATAGGGCTTTTTTGTGTGTGTATGTGTGTGTGTGTGTGTGTGTTCGCGCGCGCGCGCGCGTGCGTGCAAATGTGTACACTTCCAAGTCAAAAGTCACCCTCCTCGTCTGGCGCCGATTCTGACATAAAGATTATGCTGAAAGGCTGCAGATCGCTCCTTCACAAAGCGCGCATCATCCGCGTGTTTTGTCGAGAAACCGTGCGAATGTTGATTTAAATCCTCCAACATGTGCATGATTTCCTCAACCGCAGCGGCTCCTTCCTCATTGTTTATCTGTCAGAGTGCGTTATTATACTGCTCGATGGGCGTGCGCGCAGTCTGAATGTGTCACCCTCTCTCTCTCTCTCTCTCTCTCTCTCTCTCTCTCTCTCTCTCTCTCTCTCTGTGCGTGCGTGTGTGTGTGTGTGTGTGTGTGGGTTTTACGTGAGCGTTGAAGCTTTTTTTTTTTTTTTCCGCGAACCATAGTCCAGCCTACAAAGCATTGTAATAATGTAATGGCGGTCGGAAGCGTGTACTACAGAGACTCGCCTTCCCATTTGGCCAAGTTTGCGGTCACGTGACCAAAGTCTGGGATTACAGTACCGTTAAGGATCTGTTTGATGAGACGCTGGATAGCACGATGGAGAAGCCCCTCTTACTGGGAATCCTGTTAAATCCCACCTTTCAGCGAGTGCACTTTCTAATATGTTGTTCAGCTTTCTCATCACTGCGCGCGGTGTCATTCTGCATGCATCCCTTACATAATACAACAGTTCTCACAACAAGAGGGTGTGACAGAATAGAGGTCAGCATGACTTACTTAGCTCACACTGTGTTTCATAAGAGATACAGAATCTAAGTAGGTTAGTCTCACAAGCTGCAAAACTCAGTCTGGACAAAGAGACGAGATCTCTGCTCAAGATCTGGAGTTATTCAAGACCTCAGACAATAAAACACAAGGTCCACCTCTAACCACCCTGATAACCTCATTTATTCATTAAACTAAATTAGGATTCACTTTCATCGCAGCACCTGGAAGATGAGAAATGTCTTGCAACATGTGAGCATTTTCTCTTGAAATGTGTTACGTTAGAAGGGCTAAAAGGGGCTTTGAAAATGATTAAAGCGCGTTTGACAAAAGCTAAATTGTGACACTTATATGGCCAGAGCTTCTTCAAACCTGCAGATCTTGTGGCTGCTGGTTTTTAAGATTTAGTTTTAGAAGTGATCTTTGGGGGGGTAGGGGGGTATTGGTTCATCAGAGTAGTAGTCAATCCTGGTTCTGATAACATTGCACGATGAACTACAGTTTGTTGCACATGGAAGTTAATAGTTTCAGATCAGAGGGCCCGTGCTGATCATGAAGCAATGGACGACGGCCTTCTATTTTCAAAAACAACCCCTTTCTAACCCAATGTACAATGTTGAAGACAAGCTGAGGCACTGTGGGGCTTTGGACTTTGTTTCACTCAGACACTTTGGTTCCTGTCATCCATTTGGATATTACTTTGACATACATCACCTAACTAAGCATCGCTGCAGACCTCGTGTCTTTTCAGAAACAGTCCAAAAATGATTTGAAAGCAGGTTTAAGATGTTTACTTTGTGTGCACATGCATTAGACCCTTAGGATGCTCTGGATGAACAAGCAGAATCTGTGAAGGCCTCACAGCCTGAGAGACTGTTACTGACCTACAGACTCTTTTCCTACGTTTAAATATAAAAATCAAGAAATAATTGACAGTGCTGAGAAGTTTTGACCACTTTCTTTTCCTTCACTCCCGGAGAGAATAGCGTTGCACCACATGAAGAAGCCGCCTCTCCAGAGAGGCTCTTAGTCAGTTGACAGACTGAATTTCAGCAGTCTGGAGCTGAAGACTCTCTCTTGTCCTCCAGCAGATTTCATGTAACAAGAATCTGAAGCTGGTGAAGAAACTGCTTTGTGGTGTAGATCGGTTCTTTCAGTGTATAAAAACTTGTGTTCCTGACTTTTGCTGATCAAAGCATCAAAGTTTTAATGAAGAACTAATTACAAACATCAATTTTTGACTAACTGTAAGAAAAACACAAGTTTATAGTTATTTGAAATTGACGGCTCAAGTTTCCTGTCATTCAGGCAGGAGCAGCAACTCATTAAGATCTGCAAGTACTGTCTTTAAATTGCAGGCTATTGTGCATAGTTATAGGTATTTGTATTAGAAATGGAAATTATTGTGTATTTTTTCTGAACATTAAGTAATTTCCCTACATTTGAAGACATGTCATGTTTCCATTATAAACACTGAGCGTTTGTATTATTTTTTTCTCGATTTCATTAATTCCACATTTCATTGCCTTACCACTGACTGATTTATTTTCTTTCACCCAAGCTGAGTAACTCCAGACTTTTAATGTCTCCATATCACTTTTTTCTTCGACATTTAGCGATACCATTGTTTTCTCAATTGTGAGAGATTCAATAAATTTTCTCTCAGCAGTAACTACAATTTGTGTCACTGACACAAAGTGATTAGACTTTTTTTTTTTTTTTACTTTTTTCTCTGAAAAAAAATATCAGTGATGTATTATGGTTGCCAATAACAGCTTTTTTCGTCTTTGTGCTCTTGCTACAAATGACTGAATGTCATTCAAAGGGATTCTCTGGTTTTGCCCGTGGTTGTATGCTAATGAGATTTGGGTGGGGATAAAAAGAATGAGATTGCAGATACATAACAAGATTTGCTTTCTTGTTTCAGTCTAAAGAATGTGTATTTACATGTTGACTGCATTCTCTTTAACTACTATGGGAACGCTTCATTCTAAGTCTGCAAAGAAAACTGCAGAGGCGGCGAAACTGTAAAATGTTCCATTTCAAAAAGAGAGAAAAAAATTGTGTTTTGAATGGAGATTTCAGTTGTTTCTGAATAGCTTACAGTTCTTTTGTGTGCTCAGCATTTTTAAACCAGAATTACATTTTTTTTTTCCGCACAGGAAGTTTAAGTTCTTACAAAAACCTGGCCTGACACTTTACGTGTCGTCAAGCATTGATGTCAACGTTGGGTGAAGGTTGTTGAGAAGCAACAACAGCAGAAACTAGCGTGTCAGATATCTGACAGGATTCTGTGATCCAGCCCAACAATTCAATCAAATATTTACAAAAATTTGTTTATTATTGAAATTTGTATTCCTCCAACAAAGTGCTTGGTGATATGTTCTAACATTTAGCAGTAAATGTTTGGTAAAAACGTGAAGTACAACTATATTGACAGAGTCTTATTATTAATTAGTAACATATGCAAACCGTTAAAACTAGTACTCTCTGTATTAAAGTAATTTCCACCGATATACTGAACCTCTTTACTTGTGTCCATATATATATTATGTCTGCATTAATATTAAAGTAATATTGAAGAATATGTTTCTGTCAGTAAGGATTCTGCCACTTTATGAAACCTTTGATCTAAAATAACAGCGTTTGTACCAGGTACAAGCCAGCACATGATCTGCGACCTCTTATTTCTTCAAAAAAAGCAGGGGACGTGGTGGAGCGCCGGTGAGGGAGGGCGAGCGGTGAAAGATATGAATCAGATGGATGAGCAGGGGCTTAGTCTGGCGGTTATTGATCCCTCTGCTCCAGGAATGATCCAGATCTCATTTGGACACTTTTGTCTCCTTTTGTTCGATACATCCTCAGCGGCTTTGAAAAGACTTGTGCTCGGTTTGACACACTTGGTATGGAGCTGATGGGATGAGATGCTTATCGGTTTGAATAAATCTATTTCAATATGCTGCGTGTTTTCACTCATCAGGCCCCCGCTGACTTCATCTGCGTGAGGAGAAGAGATGCATCTTTGTTCTGATTAAAGATAGCACGGTTGCACTGACGCTTTGTTGAGACAGTTTGACGAGATTAAGCATATTCATATCCAGACACAAGATGTAGATATTGATGTTGATGTGGATAGACTGAATCATCGCAGCTTAATGCGGTAGATGTTTATTTGCTGACAAAACTGTGGCTTAAAACTGAGTGTGGGTGACAGCCAAAAATAAAATAATAAAATAATGAAAACACAGAAAATACAACTGTCTGCTGAGAACATCATTACCGCATTGCATATTCATGAAGGTAATACAGTGCCTTGCATATTTGTCACATTTTGTAACATTACACCTCCAAATTGTATTTTAGGTGTTAGACCAACACAAAGTAACACATGACTGTGATGTGCTAGAAAAGTCTTTAAATATCTTCACAAAAAAAAAAAAAATCTGAAAAGTGTGGCTGCATTTGTATTCAGCCCTAAAAAGTCTGGTACCCCTAAATAAGTTACCACCTTCCGAGGTCAGAGAACATGATGGAACAACTCACCTTATTAGGACCAACGAACACACCAACCTGTGGAGAGGTTTGGAGATGTATGAAGATATTCACACCTGCTTGTTTTGAGACAGAGTCCAGACAAGAACTTTGCGGAAGGCAAGACAAAGGCTAAAATCAAACTAATGCGAAGACTAAGTTTGTGATCATAAGAATCTCCAACTTTACGAAGTTAAAAACTTGGCTGCATTTCAGTGCAGCAAGGAGTTTCACAGCAAATTGTGGTTAAAATACATGCTGCAGCTGTGGTCTTGAAACCAAGAGTACCACAGTACTATTCGAAGCTCAAGTGGGAGAGTGTGCGCACCGGACAACTGTCAGTTGTGCCATCCCCAAATTAGGCCTTTGCAAAAGTGCTTTTGTAGTTTTCAAGAAACCCAGCACACAGGTGGAAGAAGGAGAAGTGATCAAATGGAACAAAACTTAACTTTCTGGCTTACATGCATGCTGTGGGAAAACTTCTCTAAAGATGAGGCAATCCTGGAAGAAGGCATATCCTACGCTGCACAAAACTTGTGGGGTCTGTGTTCACTTTTTAATCACTTTTATCACAGAGCTGCAAAGGCAAAACTGGTTGACATCAGAACATTTCCACGTAGTAGAATGGCTCAGTTAAAGTCCAGAGCTGCGTCTAATTGAGAAACTTTGGTGAGACCATAAAACACTCTCCATGCAATCTGAATGTGTAATTATTATTATTATTACAGCAAAAATGAGTTCTACAAAGTAATAGGATTGAAATGCTTACCATGCTTTTCAGGGTTTTATTTTCCTTCCACTTCACAATTATGCACTGCTTTGCATTCCATAAAATCCCCATAAAATGTAACGACGTTTTGTTTCTCAAAATTACAAGATATGAAAAAGATCAAGGGTTATTGCTTTTCCCAGGCTCTGTGGGTGTTTGATACTCTTCAACTCTTTCAAGCCACAACTACAAAAAAGTTCAGATTTCTTTTGATACCAAAATGTTCAAACACAGCATAAGTTCATTGATTTGCTTTTTGCCACATTAGACTTTTGAAGTCGTGCAAGAATCATAGTAGACCTATGATGCATGCCCTTTACATTTTCAAAAATATATGTATATATTTAGCAGCACTTTTTCTTGATGCAGAAAATTTTTGAGAAAAGTTTTAACATTATATGAGAATTATTCTGCCCAGAAATGCTTTTATCAAAACTTTACACGATTTTGAGGCAAGGATTACCGGCTCGAAATAATTTCCTCAAAACCATTCAATATGTGGCCAAATATAAAAATACTGTATCTGACTTTAATCTACGTCACAGTGGCTGTAGGATTTTGTGACATAGCCAATAATGAAACTGCTTTCTTACTTTTCCTTCTGCATAAACATGATTGTGATGGCGAGTGGACAAAAAAACAACCAGGACAGAAATGGACGCAGATGGGAAAAAAATTTAAAACAGTATGATTGGAAGGAATTTATAATGTGCATTCAGCAATCTGACAGGGAGACAAACACCTGGACAGTCCTGCTTCCTGACAGTAAAACCAGAAGTGGACCGAGCAGTTATGAAAAATAACAACAACGAGCCGATGACAGTCTGGGACGCCTCAGACCTGCAGACATTCTGTGATTTAAAGTCTCTCGCTTTCCCTCTCTTTTCTGGCTCCGCTATAATTTTCCCAGCTGGAATGATGGATGAGGTGGTGTCAGCCCATGTTCATTATAATGCACACCATCTATTCTTCTCAGCCGCACTCGCCGCGCTCCAGGAAATGCCAGAGCAGTATTGGACCCACGAAGAGAAGAGGAGACTCCCATATGATTTCGTGGGGAGAATTTGCTGCTAGGTGTGTGTTAAGTCAGCGCACAGTAATCCATCAATCACTAATGAAGATACTTTTAGGCTACAGCTTGCTCTTAAAAGGAGCTTTGCTTTTGGTGTGAACAGCCTTTGATGCCCATCATCTCCCTTGCAATATGCTCATGTTGAATTAATAATACTCAAGACCTATTTGCCTCAGTTACCTCAGTGCAACTAACGAGAATTTGTTCCCTTGTTAATAACGCCTAGAATGTTTTTTTTTCTTTTCCTTTTAAAATGACATCTTAATCAAAGAATCTCTTAGAATTCATTATGCAAAAAAAATTTAATCCAAAATGTAATTTATTTATATTGTTTTTGTTGATCTTATCTTACAGCACCTCTGTGATTAAGAAAATACTTATTTCCTTTAAAAGTTAACTGATCTTGCTTTCAGTCTAACATTTCAGGCCCTCCTAGGAGATACTTTTATTTCTAAACACAGGGCATTTTACTGTGTAGCGGTTGTCTTTTTTTTTTTTTTTTTTTTTTTCATCAAAAGTCCTCCTGTTTGGCTTGGTGTCATTTTAGTGAAAATACGCAGTGCTTTCCCTGAATAATTGATCAAGCCGGGAGCATATGTTGCTTTAAAGCTATGTGTGTCACTCAGCTTTAATGGCATCTTCACAGATGTACAAGTTACTCATGTCACATGCACTCACTGAAGCTTTGATAAGAGGCCTGAGAGTCCCTCTGTTTCGCCTGCAGGATGCACCATTCAGGGGGTTTTGTTTTGGGGTTTTTTTTTTTCAGGATTTATGTTTTTCTTGTGTCATATCACTGATAAGTTTTCCACATAGCCTCAGTTCTTCTTAAATGACCCCTGACTCAGAAAAGACAAAGTTTTATTTGTAGATTTAGGGTTTATTTGAGAAGGGAGCAACTTAAGTGTTTTAATTATAGCAGTGTAAACACATTTGTGATCCTATTTTTACTTGTTTTGATATCTGCAAAGATATTTATCTGCTGATTATCAAAATGTTTTGTATACATTGTGCACTATATGCGATTTAAAAGCCCTTTCTTTAAATGATCTTATGAAGCGCATTAAACAAAGACTGAAAGTTGCAACTGAATTCATATTTCCAGATTTTTTTTTTTCCCCCTCGATTTTATCACAAACCACAACCACAAATATTAATGTGTTCTTCTGGATTTTGAGTGCAATCAAATGTGGAGCCTGAATCCGGAAGTGAAGGGAAAATGATACATTGTTTTCAAAAGCTTCTACAAATAGAAATGTGAAACATTTGGCATGGGTTTGAGCCCTCAGTTAATCTTCAGCTGCAATTTCGTCTCCAAATGTATTTGCGTGTCTGATTTTGCTGTGCAACAAAGCATTGACTTTACTGCACTGTTGCTCTGGCTGAGTGTTTAAAATTGATGTCTTTCTGGAAGGAGAACCAATAGTTACATCCATCTTCCTATTGAATTTGTTAATTTTCAGAAAATAAGATTGATTTTAGAACAGTGTCATTTGCAGATTCGTATTTATGTGAATGCTTGAATTAAACCCCTTGGTGATTATATAAAGATTATGTATTTCCAACTATCATGCAACAAGTTAGATGTCTAAGTATCAGTCACAAGTTCGAAGTCATAAGGCATCCAAACCCTGAAGCAAATTATGCCATACCATACAGTTCGGTCTCTAATCCTCCTGCCATATTTTTTTCTGATTAATCTAAAAAAAATTGCAGTGACATTCACTTACCATTTTAAATGTTATTTTAACTACTAAAAACAAGGCAATATTTGTGTATTTTTGTGTTATAAAACACAAGGTAGATAAGATTTTCTTTAATGGCCAGTTATTCTCTTAAATGAGGATCTATCTTCCTTTACAGGATCCGAACATAAGATCTTGGTTCAGGAAATATTTAATGGAAAACTGAAGAAATCTAAGACAAAAAAAAACAACCAAAAAACACATCTGAACAGATGAGGAGTTACAGATAAGATCATGATAAGGATGAAGAAATGTAGCTGAACACCACAAGCGTTTTCCAGGATAGACAGAATCCTTTTCTTTTTTCAAACAACAAGATTTCTAACATTCTTTAACACAGAAAAATGGGGGAATCCTTTTTTACATTCAGATTTAAGTTGATTTTTCAGGTTCTCTTTCTACTTTCTTTCATTTAATTGCTGAGCTGATTAAAGAATTCACAATAAAATCAGTTTCTATTTTTTAATATCAAAATGTGAAATTTTGGAATTCTATGAGTGCTTTTAACTAGACGATTTTAGTCCGTGTGACAAAAAGCTAAACAATAAATCAACATTTAATCAAAACGTAAGCTAGAAGTTTTGAGCAATGTAAGAAGATTTTATTTAAATTACACTAACTTAAAGAAAATCTGGAAAATCAATCCATGTCAGGTTTTCCTCCCTCATTAAGTGAGTGGGAGGAAAAAATTTTATCACATATTTCTGCAAAATCTCACTGTCCTTTTTACTGGATACTGACATTTTCAAAAATAAAAAATAAAAAATTCAAGGCCATGTCTATTTCCAAACATCTCTGGTTCTGAAGAAAATTGCTATTGGAACGATTCCCTTTGAAAGCTGACCCAGCGAGGATCTCCGTAGGAGGAATTATCTTACCTTCGACCTTTTAAGGATTCTATCTTACAGCCCAGTGCCTCCGTGTCTGCCTGTGTTTTCGTCATACTCTGCTGCATATTGATCCCACGATGAGCAGGAGACGTGTTTACAAGCTGACCCGAGAGATGGGAAATGAGATGTTATTTAATGAGATCAGAAAATTAGCAATCATACGGCATCTTGTTTGATTTGAAAAACTCACTGACACAATAATAAAAAAAAGACGTTGCTCTGGAATGTGATTAGAGCAGAGTAAATTTAATAAAATTGCAAATGCAATTAAAATTTTCAGTAACAAAACTAACGCAAGCTCACATATTGACTTGAATGGAAGCATAAGTCATTTAATCCCCAGTTTCTCCAGTAAAGCTGCTCTCACATAATTCAGATCCTACTGTGTATTTCAACCTCAAACAGCAGAGCGTCGTCCGAACAGCGTTAGGCGGCTTTCAGGAGAAAGATTACTACAGATAGTGTGCTTTAAGAGACCAGCCGGCATTTCCACTTGGCTGCTCCCTCTGATGCCACCTGAACAGGATTCAGCAGGAACCTTCAAGGTCCTCATACATAATACATCAGGAGAAGGTCTGCTCAGTTTTCATGTCCTCCTAATTCATTCCACAAAGAGGCTGCGGTCTACCGGCACACAAGGTGCCCAGCTTGGATCACAAATCAGAAATTTTCACTTTACACCTGACACTTTTCCGCCCCCCTCTTTAAACAAGTGCTGTCATCAGGTTGGTTTCCATTCATCTTCAGAGATCAAAATGTTACTTACAGTGCCTCAAAAAGCGTTTGTTTACGCTCAGACATTTTACATTTTTTCACGTTACAATTATAAACCTCAGTGTCATGTGTTTTTATTTTAAATTCAACAGAAAGTCATGCATAAATGTTTGGGGAAATGAAAATAATGGATGTTTTTCCTCTTTACGTACAAAAATATGACAGATGTAACATTCATTCGTATTCAGCTTTCCAAATTCTGGAAGAAATATATTTTTAAAACAATTACAACATCAAATCTTTTACTAAAAGACAGAAAAGCAAATTCTACTAATTGAAACACATACTATAAGCTATAAGACATTTGATAAATGTTTCAAACTGTAGAATTTCAAGTTCTTTGTCTAAAGGCACAGTCAGGCAGAATCAGGAGCTCCTATGAATATTTTTCATTTATTTATTTTTACTTATTCTCAGTTGGGTTTGACACAAAACGTCAGAACACTTTCATTCTTTGATCGAAGCTGATCTGTTAGTTCTGACTGATTGCTCAGGGTCTTTATCTGGTCAGAAGATGAACTTCCACCCTAGAGTCTTTTACAGATCTCACTTAAAATACAATCAAACTTTTTTTGTTCTATGATTTTGCAGAAAAGTTCAGGGCATTTGCAAGAAAATGTTCAATACAACAAAATGATATTGCTAAATAATGTCCTAATTTCATCCCCTTCACAGGTAAAGCCTTTTTATAGAATCAACATGGCGGCTTATCCAGCACGATTCTCCATGTTCTTTGTCTTCACAATTCAGAGACACTTAGTGATATTTATTCGTCTAATGCTCGGTGACACCGCCGTGGCCTTGGCCATAATTTTTTATCCTGCCCTCTGCGTACTCCTTTTGTGACGGGATTTGAAGTGCTGCAATTGTCTTTTGTTTCTCTTTTGCTCACAGCATAAGATCATTCAAGAAAATCAATCCAAGCCAGGCCCCATCATCTCCATGCGATTCAAAACATAGCCTTCTGCTGACCTCAATAAATTTACCGGTGAACATAAAACATTTCAGTAAATGCCCTCAAAGTGGCCTTTCCACAAACACAGTCCTTCTATAAACGGGGCCCACTTAAAGCTTTCTGCGTGCCTGTGTGGACAGAGACTGGTAACGTATTTACTAACGTCGCATAATAGAATTGGGACCCATTACTTAAAGCTAACGATGCCATGTGGTTCTTATAGTTTATGGTATTTATGGAGCAAAGTCCTGCTGTACTTTTATGCAAGTCAAACAATAAAAATACACATTAGGATCTGTATGCAGAGATCAAAACACTTTGTCAGGAGTATTTCCTATTAATGTGACACAGTGTGCTTTATTATCTTGTGAAACATCAACATCATAGCAAGATGTTTTATGCAGAACCACAGTGAAGCTCGCATTTGTATTTCTAAATAAAATAATCAGAATTTGTCATTTGGTCTTGAGTGTATTCATAATTAAGGAACAATTAAACCATCTAATGTGCATTTAACACCAGAACTTAAAATGTATATCCATTTTTAAAATTCCCAAGTTTAGGGGGAAAAAAAAAAAAAAAAAAAAAGCATGGTTTTTATTTCATCCTTAAAATTCATCCAAGAAAACCAAAAGGTTACAGAAAAATCCCTACAGGAAATTGTGCTAAATTTAAAAGGTTGGATTTTTCTTAGTGTAGAGCACAAGTATTCAGTTATAAGATAAAAATAATTTGGTTCAAGACAATTTAAACCAGCTTTCCTAGATGCCAATATGTCCAAGAGACACTGTGAGCTAATGTATACTTAATTATTCATTCCTCAGTCGGATTTAGGCTGAATGTATCTTTTAATTTCACCAGCATGCTAACTCTGAATGGATGTAATATTACGGTTTTAGAGTGGCCCAGCCAGAGTTGCAAATTGAATCTGATAGAGAATCTGCAGGAGCTAAATATTGCAGTCTTTGAACGTCAAACACTTGAAGCTAATTTCTATTGCTAGTTCATCAAAATACCAATGAAAACTTGACAAAAGCAGCTCAGGAACCACAAGAAATTCCTGTAACACCAATAAGGATATATCCATTGATTAATGAGAAAGGCATCAATACTATGCATTTACCATTTGTTTTTTCTGAACTGATACTATTTTTTTTTTTATCATTTTATTTTGAGTGCTTTTCTCGGTTCTTGCTTCTTGGTTAAAGGACAAATAATTCTAAATATAAATCTAACGGGTGTATTAATTTTGGCTGATTGAATAAACAGGACCTGTAAACATCTTCATCACCTGTTGTGAAACTCTCTTATAAATAACATGCAATGCCTCGTATTTTATTCAAAACAGCTGTAAATGACATATTCGAGCCTCGGGTCTCTTTATTTACGTTGAATGCTTTGAATGTTCAACCTCTGCAGCAATATTTCAGCTCTTGTTCTGCAGCTACAACATATGAATCATGGACTCCTTCTCTGGCTTGTTTGTCATTAATTTGATCTTTTTTGTGAGGTCAATTTAAATTTTATTTACCTACTCTGTATGTTATCTACATGGTTCAAAGGCTAGCATCTGTTTCCAAGCCTGTTTGCCTTTGCCTCCTATTTTTGCTAAACATTGCTTCAGGCCTACGTTTTTTTTTGTTTGCATCCCTTTATGGTGGCTCAAATAATTACAATTTGTAAACAAATTTGTATTTTTACCTCAGTACAAACAAAAAAAAAACTGTACATTCATTTCCATTCATTCATTATCTTCAATTGAGAGTGCCTTGGGCAGGAGAACCATCTTCTTCAATGTAGTCTAACGTAACTTCTCTTGCTTTTGGCAAATCACCTCTGCATCCACGACTACAGTGATTACAGTTTGCATATCCAGCAGTCTTTATGTGACAGAGCTGTCTCTTTACCTTCAATTCACCTGCAGATATTGCTTGGTTGTTTTTTTTTCCTTTCTCAAGCAGCAGGTTATCTGATAAATGATTAGATCTGAATTTGTAATCAACTCTTGGCACAGAAGCACTGAAGAAAATGGATTCTCCATTGAATCACTTGTTAGCCTTAAGCAGGACATCTTCCTTTGAAAGGAAAACTAAGAACAAAAGAATAAGGGAGTGTGCCTCAAGTTCATAAAGAAAACAATCATAACTGCACATCTACACAAACAGCCAGGTAGCATAAAATGTAGTGCAATTCATTATTTTTCCAGGAGCCTTAAATTAACCCAAAAAACAAAGAAATCAGAAATCAACCGCAATAAACCATATGAATGAAGTAGAAGCTTAGAAAACATTCAATTCTTTTCTGAGTGTACATCTCAATGAAGAGGAATGATGAGCATTAGCTAAAACATGCTTCCATGCCTTGGAAAATATAAAAACACCTTACAAAAAAAAATCTAAACTTTTATTTCCTATTGTTTCATGTTGGTGCATCATAACCTGGTAAATCCAGGTTTGTACGTTAGAATCCTAGAATTAGCAGATGTACTTTATATTATATTTTCTGGTCTTTTAGAGATTGTTTTTCCAATTGAAAGTGCACAATAATGCTTTTGTTTTCAAGTGATAATTGTAAAAAAAAAAATAAAACATCTGCACATCAGTGGCTTTGCTGCGCTGCTCTGAAAAGTCTGAACTTTTAAACTTGTACATGCTTGCATTCTCAGCAACATTCGGAAAACGAAAAATTCTTAAGGTCTTCCATCCAGCCACGCCATGAAATCTGCTCAGTGCGATTGATATTTATCATAGCTTATTGGAAATGAAAAGACTAGTTTTGCATATGGATATTAGGGTCAGTTGTGGGGTGCAAATGAGCAGCTGAGGAGTTCGGAGAAATGGGGGAGACAAGTGAGAAGGAGAAAGGGAGGTCCTTTGGCCACTTGTGGCCTTCACAACACAGGCACAAATCATAGAGGGACATGGCAATTGGAGTGACAGATGAACAATGCTGGCGTTTTCCAACCCCCTGTGAACAGGCTCATCCATCACAGCAAGGGAGATTAATTCAATTCATCAGTTTTTTGTCTCCTTGGGCCCCCTAATGCCACCTTATATTGCTCAAGGAGGACTTATAAATGTTTGTGGGTTTGATCTGTGCTCGCTTGCCTGACACTGAATTAAAACATTACTCTCTACTCTTAGCAGTACACTGGTTTTTGCCAACAGCCTGACAGCCACTTCTGCCATAACTCTGATCGAGATGAATTTGTATGAAGTCCAAAACGTTTGCCAGAGGCATCCAACAAGACGTTAAAGCGAAGACTAAAAGAAAAGCAGAGGAGGGATTGATGGTTATGAGAGAAAATACAGACTTGCTGAAGAATTTATGGGAGTTGCATTTAATAACTGAAAGGAAACATTTAAATCATTGTGACAGAGAAACGTACAGACCCTTCAGGTATTATGGTCATCTGAGGCTAAAAGTTAAGAGTGACTTATTGGTCAATGAATGTCAATAAATTATGGGAGAAAAAAAAAAATTCCAGAAATTTATTAAATACTTTAATTTAAAATATTGTACTTTGATCAAAATAAATGACCAAAGGCAGGATCAGTGCACCCTTCATTGTGAGCCATTGGCCGGCGTGCACAGATGGCACAATAAGTGTTAATACCGACATCTAGTGGCTATTTGATGTCATGTCTGCAAGGAACAAAAGAACATTTTCACTTTGAGATAGTTTCTTTGTAATTTACACATCGACTAATGAATATCTATAGGAATTTATTAGCAAATAAATTTAAGCAGACAACATTTATGGCGTTCAAAGCTAAACAGCCATGTAATCAACTCTGCTACTGGCAGAGAAATGGTTGCAGGAAAAAGTTTAGCCTCAAGGCTTCTGTGGCCACAGCTAGTTGAACATTCCCAACAGGGAAGAGAAGGTTTATGGGCAACCACATGATGATAACACCTACCTCCTGGCTCTGATTGGTTGTTTCTAGATGCCACTGGAAGGCAGCGCTTCTTCCCTCCCACCAAGTGATGAGTTTAAAATTTCACAAGTTACCTACTGCAGTTTTACTAGTGCAAAGAGAAAATCCCTATTAAATAAAAAAAATCTCAAGTTAAATGAGACTGAAAATTTTAAAATTTGAACCATAGGATTATTTATTTTATATGTAGGCAAAGGTCTTCTGAGGCATGTAATGAATCCTGCCTCCTCTCCAGATGCAAAAGTAATAAGCTGTCCCCAGACATCCTACCAGAGACACCAGCAATACAGCTGTTACAACCACAGTCTTCCACACTCTGGAGTCATGAACGTCATTAGAATCTGAGGGAGACAAACATAAGTTACGCCAAGATGTCCCCAAAGCTGGAACGTGCGAGTTTTAGCAAAAAGTAACCCACCTTCACCCAAAAGGAGAGAAGACTCTTGAGTCGTTTGCAGATTGAAGACTTCACGCGGCAACAGTCCACCTTCTTCTGAGGAGTTGTCAGGCAACACGCCTTCATCTGCTGTATCGTCCTCTACATTGTGATACTCTTCGTTATCCAACTGCGTTACCCAGCGTCCATTAACAAAGACAGCAGAGCCTGGGCAAGAGAACGCAAGTATGAAAACATAATGAACAAGTCAGTTATTGACTAACTGTTAAACAGTGTCACCTTCTTACCTGCCAGAACAGCTGATATGGCCAAATGGGCCACAAGCACAAAATGAAACATCAACATGATTCTATTGAAATGCTTGGCATTTTCCTTTCCCTTTTATTTGCATTCTTTATCAGCACAAGTGGAATCAGCTGTGCTCTGACTCAATGAGGACCAATAACCTCAGTTCATAGGTCAGCTGGTTTTCTAGTTCTTTGAATAGCTCTGTTGGCCTGCAGATGACAGGCATCTGTCAAGCATCGAGGGTCATCAATATCTATGTGCAGGTCTGTGTTCACACATATGAGGATGTACATCTTAAAACGTAAATCCTGATTAAATCTTTAATTGTATATTTAAAAAAACCTAAATATTTTTCTGGATGGCTTACTGTCATTTTGTCCGTTATACTAAGAAATTGTATAAAATGTAGCTGTGGCTACACAACCATGATAATACTGTGATGAATTTGCACTCAATAACTCCATGCAGAAAGACCACAGGATCGGACATTTCAGACAGTCCATATTTTATTTCCCCACGGCCCAAAAACAACACAATATGAAGAGTGCACATGTTCGTCATACAAATGAATTCAACTTTACATGTCAGATCTGAGTCCCCACAATGTGAACAACAGCAACAAAGCAAACTGTACAGTTCTTTTCAGCTAAGGCTGAAGATGTGACTCAAGGTCGCATTCATCAAGAAGTACAAATTTCTAAAACTTTTTAAAATGAGAAATGTTAAAATGTCATGTGAATATCAATGTTTTTCTAGGCAGATAATCTTTTTTGTTTGTAACATGTCAGTGAAGGTCAAATAAAAATATAGCAAATATTGTGGCTCAGTTTCAATTTACTGCATTTGGACTTGGACCTTCTAGTTTTCCTGCTTTGATTAATTAAAATGTCTGGCAAATGTACTTATGCATAAAGAACTTAAACTTCAGTACATTTAAGTGTGCTTAAATGTGTAAAATGGTCGGAACAGTGAAGACATTTATTTCAACACTGTTAAGTCGTCTCACGACAAAGTTGTGCTAATTGCTTATGTCGATACCGAAAGTAGTAGCAAAGTTTTTGCATGAACAGAATGAACTAAAATCAAAACAAGAGGCGACATATTAAAGGGACAGTAAAATGTATTTTGTGGGTATATTGTAATTTTATAGCACAATTAAGTAAACATGTTACCTTCAGTTAGAAGAATGATATATATATCAAACATGACTTAAAAGAAATTTGACTTTGCAATTTAACACCTTGAAATTGGGCCTTTGCCTCTTTAAGAGACTCCTGCTCTTTCTGATCCTCTGTCTTCTCCATCAAGTCCTTAATGTCGATCTTAGTAGCGGTGCACTGAGAAGTAGCTCCTATGATGAGCTCAGTAGATGAGCAGTTCCACTAGGTGTTTGCTAATTGCTGCTGTCTAGTCTGGAGGAACTGAGTGGGGATGGGTGCTCTGTGAGGCGGAAGTTCTGCTTGGAGATTGCAGCTGCAAGGAGGAGCTGCATGGAATAGGCGTTGATCAGTGAGACCAAGCGTTTTGCAAACCCGATTGGCTGCTGCTTGAGATTCAAGGATTGCTCAAACATAAATGAAAGAATCCAAGCAACACTCCAGGTATGTTTTTGATGAGGGAATAACGTTAGAACACGGTATAAAGCTCAAAAAAGTCAATTTTACATAATACTGCCCCTTTAAAAAGATTGCCTGGAATATGGTGCAGTTCTTATTATCAGATTTCCCTTCTCAATTCCTAAAAATTTGTAAATTGAGAATTTTTTTTTTTAAATGCAGGAAACAATCCTTGCAATTTTAAACTCATCTATACACACAATGTTTTCCTTGCATAGCTCATTATGAATTGCAACATCTGACTTAAATTGCCCCAATTCTGACAAACATTATCTTAAAATTTGATATTCATTCCTCATGTCTATTCAGAGATCATTATTACCTTATGCGTAATCTACCTAATCTGAGAACTGAAAAACTAAACGTGATTTCAATGCCCAGCCTTGAAAGAGGTAAAGTCAAATTGCACAGTTTTGCTTTTTCATTGGCTCAGACATACAACTCAGTTCTGTATACAGTATAAAATGATCTAAAATTGCTATTTCCAACCGTAAACTGATTTTATAGTGCATAGAATCAAAAAAGCTGGAACTACTGTGTAAAGAAGGCTCTCAGTGAAAGCTCATTAGCCTTCAAAAGAAAAAAAAAGATTGAAAAGGTGCACCAAGTAACATCTCTTAAGTGCTGCAGTTTTTTTCAGTAACAGAAACCTTTGACAGTGACCTGGCTCATTGACCTGCCATTAGACTACAGGGCCATTGAATATGGCTAATTATAACACACCAAGAGTCCAGTAATACAAATGCACCTTGATGTTTAGCTATTAAGTGATGCTTCACAAGCCAGAGTAAAACGATTAATTTCTCTTTTGAAAGATGGCAACATTTGAAGTTTCCTTTGCTTCTAGGAATTTATTATACCTACACTAAACAAGAAGGTAAAGTGAAGATGTTGTATCATTCCCATATTACTGCATTCTCATGAAGATATATTTTGGAAATACAACTCACACTGCCCTGAGGTTAAAACTGAGCCTACTTTGGAGCAGGATTTCCCTTCACATCACCTCACCTTGTACATAAATATCCAGCTCTATCATAAAAACTATGGTAATACAGTTATATCACTAAGCACCATGAAATGGCTGCGTTCCAGAGTGTCTGCATAATTGGTGCAAATTTGAGACCGGTGTGCTTCCAGTCTGCATGATCCTCTTTATTCGTGCTTCTTTCCATCATTGTAGACCTTCCTAAGGCTCGAGTCCAGCAGGAAATCCACTGACCTACAGTGATGCACAGAGCAGATAAATAATGCATTATGTTAGAAACTGATTAAAAACAAAGCAAAAATGTCAGATTCAAATTCAACATATAACACAAATAGAGATGGTAACATGAGACTCAAGTGGAACAAAAGTTAAGAAACTAAACATTTCGACTGTTATCAGATTTAAAAATGTAATTACACCAAAAATATTAATTATATAAAAGATGTATAATAAAAATAGAATTATTGATTAAATAGTCGTAAAAAATAACTACAAATGTTTTTTTAATGTAATTTTTATCCACTACCTGTGATGTTTACATTCAGTTTGACCTTGTTTCAGGTGAATAAATGCTGTGCAGTGCAGAGGAAGCCATTTCCTCAATGCGGTTTAAAATGATATGCTGACAAAGTTTTGTTTGACCCTCCTTTTTTCGCAATTGCAGCTCCATAACAAACCTTAGTGCTCCTTAAAAATCCCAAAATACTTCAATGTCACATCAAGAAAAGACAAAAACAAATGTCACTCAAACACTTTTTAATCAGTAAAATGTAAAAGATTGAAAACCAGTTTCTTTAGGAATTTTTAGAAGTACCAATAACGTTGCTACTGGGAAAAACAGCTTATTCTTGATTCAGACACAAATAAATCCTCTGCTGACTTAAAGTCTGAGTTTTCAAAAATGTTCACTGTGAGATGATTCTGTTGCAGTGAAAGTTGACTTCAAGGGTTCTTGTTATACATCTTAACAAGGCTGCATATAATGATGGAGGATAGTGAAGAGTTGCTACCCGGTAAACCCAGATTTACACTTGTTTGCCAATTTGCTAAAAATAAAATATAAGTCAAGGTTAATGCAATTTTAGCAGCAAGAACAGCTAAAACGACGAATCACGAGTCAAAATCTCAACTGTGAAGTCTTACTGCAATTTACACATGATCCAGATGCGACCAGGACAAACACACATCTTGTGCCAACCTGTCTATTGGAGTGATGATGAAGGGGATGGTGGAGAGCCCAATAGCTGTGGTGGTCCACTTGCGAACAGGCAGAGGCCACTTGGTGGATTTGCCCAGCAGATACAGGGATGCTGCGCACACCCGGTTAATAGTGAAGCCCGGGATGATCACAGAGGCCAGGGCCTGCCAGACAAACGTGTCCACGACCGCTACGGCCACTCGTGTCGTCTTCCCTGGATTGTCTCCGTGGGCCTGGAGGGACAGATGGAGGAGCAGAGAAGGAGGTATGAACACTCAGTGGGTGGACAAAATAACTGGAGTGTTTTTTTAATTGTCTGGTGGTGCATTGTTTCCTTGTTTTCTGCTTTCAACTTACATAAACGGAAAATCACATTTACCTGTTTTCTATGTGTAATAAAACTGAAATTGCACACTCTTCAATGTATTTCAAATGATGACTGTATTATTATTAAGGCTGTAGTTCATGTGTCTAATTTAAAGGTGGGGAAAGCAATAGATATTTTACTCTGACTAGATTTGTAAACTGTAGAAATAGAAGCTGACTTTCTTACCTACAAATTAATAATTTAAATGTCATTACTAAACCTGCCCCAATAAGCAGTTAATCAATGCTGATTATTAACGTTTTTGAAGGACAATTTTGTTTACAGGGACTTCATAATCCATTTCAGTTGTTTGTGGTTTTTTATTTTGGTTGTGCTTTATTTTGGATTACTTAAAATATCATCCCATTTCAGTGTGGGATGTTCTATATAAAATTGAAGTTTTTAGTCTTGCATTATTACACTATCATCATATTAGCTGAAAATTGTCTCAAAACGTCAATATTATCATTTTTCTCAATGATTTCTGGGACAATTTATCATCCAGCATGATTTGTTATTGTGACAGCCCGAGCTATTACCACATATTTTTAAATGAAAATACAATAAATAAAGGGTTATGTCTTACCACAGCTGCTTTTTTGCCTTTGTCCACTGCATCTGCAGTAACATAAGCAGTGGCCACAGCATAGCTACCCCAAACAAAGCTCACTGGCACCAGAGCACGGAAGGCCTCCCCGACTTCATTGGCATAGCCTGTGGGAATACAAAAATAGATGCAGTTAGAATGACTTTAACCTTGTTGTGTTCTCCAGATGAAAGAATAGTCTTCTTCCTGCAACCCAGAAGTTTGTTTTTGGATCTGGAAACCCAACGATTGATGACATAACTGAGTTGTTTATTTGTTTTTTTTTAAACCAGGAAATGGAAATACCTGAAGTTGTTAAACTTGAGTGTGTGCCATTAGTATTACATACTCACAGAACAATTGAACATCCACAGTCTATTTGTGATACATTAACAGATCAGCAATATTTGTATTTGATATGGAGGTCAAAGGTGTGCAAACGTAAGTTAAGAGACATGTAAGTGCATAGATATTATTCAAATCACATTTTGTTAATGATTTTCCCCATTATTTTTTTTTCTATATGTAAACAAACCAAAAAAAAATGAATTGATTCAACTACAAGTCTTGATTTGAATAACAACAATGTTCCAAAAAATGTGCAAATATTTCCAGATTTTATTGTGCACAATCCTAAATAAAGACATGGAGATAATTCCTTAACAGACAGGATTAGAGCTGAAAGCTAGCAGATTATGATTTTATAAGGGGGATGAACAGATTTCCATGTCAGTACATGGATACTGCCCCCCAGTAAGAGGGAGGAACTGCTGCAGTTGATGAATAAAATGCCCTTCAGACAGGACACTGCTCATGCCCTTTCCTTTAAATGTTTACAGTACTAACAGAGACAAAAGTCACTACACTGATGCTCAGACTGGAGTCTCAATTTGACTGACAGCAACTATAATGTTCCTGCTTCGTGTTTATGAGTCACTGCCTAAACTTGCTGAACGACAGTGCAAAACGCCTTAATACAGAGCTAAAGAGACTATTGGAGCCTAAATATTCAGCCATTCGTTTGGAGGCAATTTTCTGAACAATGTTAAGACACACATTGTGTCTTCTGGTAACAAACAGCCCTCCAGACGCCAAGTTTGCTTCAAATATAGCTTTTGAAGAGAAGGTAGCCAACTATGCTAACTGCTAAAAGCTACGGTGTTCCGACAGTTCCGGTGTCCTCACATAATCTGTTTTCTGACACGAGCAGCGAGTCACTTCAACCACGTACTTCATACATACCTAAAAAGCGGACCCACGTGTCACGATAAATGTCGACCGTTTTTTCTTCACCTGGACCCATACTTCCCGCTACTCCATCCCCGTCTGATGTCCACAACTCCACGACGCGTGACGGGATCCGACGCACCCGCAGGGTCGTGAAGGGGGCGCGGTCTTTCCCACAGCATCCCACTGGCAGAACTACAGGTTACAAAATCCAATGTATGGAGCGTCAAAAGTGCCACGATTACGTAGAATCAGTCGGTTATTAATAAATGTCATAACTTAAAACGAATATAATTCATTTTAAGTTGCATCTACAACTTAAACCATGACGTGTGCATTTGTTTTCATTTTAATTCAGTTTTTTTGTGTGAATAATGGTTAAACATTGAAAGTCATAAAAATGTTTAAATATCACAAGTAATTAAATGGTGTCTGAAAACTACACCTCTATTTGCACTTATTTTGTTTCTGATCCCCTTTTGGGCCAGCCGACTCTTACAAAATAACCAAAGTTGCAAGAATACAGCAGAGAGTGAAATGAACAGCACTCAAAAGTTTCGACACTCACTGGTGGTTTTGCACTCATTGTGATTCAACAAGGAAGTCCCTGTTCCGTGCAGGTGCTTTGAACACAACATGCTTGACTCTCCATTCAAAATTATATGTGACACAGAAAGAGGTCAAAAGAGTTGTAAAATACACACACAGAAAATAAAGGTAAAATATTCTATGACAAGGTTGGTCTCATGTAACATGTGATCCCCAGAAACTTATATTGTGTCAATGCAAATTTACATTGTCAGGGGATAGTTATGTACTAAACTCAGGTTGCTCTGATAGGTTGTCATGGAACTTGATCTGCTGTTTAATGTGAAATAAGCATCTTGACCTCCACCATTTATTTTGTACCTTGAATGATTCTGCCCTTCTGAAAAACCAAGATGTCAATAACGTCATTATAACTATACTAAAAGACTGTTGATGCCATTAATTTAGTTAATTACTTTATAAAAACATCATGCATTTTATTTAACAACTACCACTTAAACTTACTTTCTGTTATCTTTGAATAACAGAAAGTATCAGTTTAATGAAGATATTTCTTTAAATTATGGATAGTTTTTATATTGCTTCGTAGCACACAATTCAGAAAATGCACCATTACAATCTCTCAAACAGTTGTTTGTTTCTAAGGATCCGTAGATAAAGACTGTAAATATTAATTTCTGTTTCTAAAGTAATGCGACCAATTATAATCACGTATTATGACTGACAGCCATACTAACCAATTAAAATGGGTCAAACAACACGGTGGACCAATAGAGACGAAGCTTGCCTTTTTTGCAGTTCCGTGAGTTTTGACCCACCATGGCTGCCGTTAACAGCAGCAACCTCAGCCGCTCCAAATCACAGCTGAACGTTATGTCCAGATGGAACATAATGCCGCACAAACTGCATTTAATTTTTACGTTCCTTCTTTTATTTGTAAGTGTGTGTTTTTCCGACGATGACCATGAAATGGAGGAGTTCCTGAAGCGGGAGTTTTCCCTCTCCAAGCCTTACCAAGGTATGCCATCCGTCCAGGAAAAGCGATGCGGGGGGTGAGGGGGGGAGTCTGGAGGACAGATGTTTCCAGAAGGATGCTTTCAGGAAATAAACGAGACCTTTGTTCAAATTTATAGCTCACAGTTTAACATGTAAGGAAGTCTTTTTCGGACAGAATACAGCTTCCCATCTTTGATTTAGCTGTTATACTTTCTGCTGCGTTGCCATACTATTATTATTCTCTCTTAATCTTTTTTTTTGTCTCTTTCTTTATTATGCCAGCTCTTTTTTTTTTTTTTAGCTGACCAAGGAGACCTGCTTTGGCGTTAACATCCACCTGCCGAGTCAGCTCTTTAGTAATGACTGTATCGTTTGTGGTCGCAGGTGTGGGATCTTTAGGCTCCTCCCACTGGGAGCTGATGGGGGATGCCATGGTAACCACCGACCAGGTGCGACTCACACCGGACATGCAGAGCAGACAAGGGGCAGTATGGAGCCGCATTGTGAGTAGCACAATCTATTTCTAATAATTTACATGATTGATGCTAGTAGACCAGTCAGTCTCTCTCTTAGCTCTAATGTTAGCATAACAAATTTCTCCTCTGTGGATCAACTTTTACTTTAGCAATTAAAGCAAAACTAAAGGCTTCTTTTAATATTCTTTTGATTGAATGATGTCACTTTAGCTTTTGCTGCTTCTTTTAGCCATGCCACTTAAAGGACTGGGAGATGCAGGTGCACTTTAAGGTTCATGGGCAAGGAAAGAAGAACCTTAACGGTGATGGTCTAGCCATTTGGTACACCAAGGAGCGAATGCAGAAAGGTGATTATGATAAGACATAATGTAATGTAGATTTAAGTCATCGCAGTACTAATCTTCACACACATTTCTAACGTTTCTCTCCATCTATAACACTCTGCTTTGATGCGCCTCCAGGTCCTGTTTTTGGAAATATGGACAACTTCACTGGCTTGGGTGTGTTTGTGGACACCTATCCCAACGAGGAGAAGTACATAGAGGTATGCTTTCAGCACTCCTGCCTAAAGCCCTGTCAGTGAACTAGCGCCTCACACTGGCAAGGTGTTGCAGATTCGTGTAAAGGGGCTGTGTTTCTGTTCTTTGTGCAATCATTTGGACACAGGCGCAGAAGAAGAGATACACCCCCCGCACACAGGTAACCAGGTTCTGTGTTTAAAACAATGTAATGGAAATCCATCCTAGAGTCGCATGTCGCTCCCAAAACCAAAACAATCTGGTTTGTAACCAGATTGTCCCTGCATGGTTTGCTGTGTGGTTCACTGACTGTTTCACTCACATTAACATACTTCACATTTCACAAGCCATTCAAAATGTGTTATATCCAACACTAAATAAGAAACAAAACTGAAAATGTCAGCGTCTTAAAGCTTTCTAAATAAATTGCTTTCGATGAGTTGATGGCATTGACTTTATAATTGCAATGGTATTCACAGTTTCCTCCACGTTTTGTCACAACTTAAACATTAACCTAAAGATATTTTATTAGAAATTTTTGTAACAGATTAACACAAAGAAACATATTTGAAATTGAAATAAAATGATCTGGGGTCTATAAAATATTTTACCATTGAAAATCTTAAAAGTTTGCCCCCTGAGTTAATATTTAGTAGAAGTACATTTAGTTGCTTTCGCAGCTGCAAGTTTCTTTATACGTTATGCATCTAGAGATAATTCTTTTGCAAAATACATCAAGTTCAGTCATCTTGGACAGAGAACAACTATGAGAAATCAAGTTTCTCATAGTTTATATCACATAAACTTGCTTCAATCAAAACTATTCCATAGTACTTATGTCTGTATGTTTAAGGTTGTTGTTTTGCTGGGTGGTGAACATTCAAGCCAGTCTCATGTTTTTTTCAGCCTCTAGCAGCTTTTTAAAACATATTTATTATTTTTCCAACATGATGTCACAAAAGTAACATTTTGGTCTCATCTAGCCAGAGCATCTTTGACATGTTTGTCTTCTCCTGCTTTCATTCAACTTTCAGAAAAGGTCAGCATAGTAGAGTGCTTGACAGATTTTAATATGTAAAAAAAAGACAACAACTTTAAAAGCCATATTTTTCTTTTCACCTTACAATGATACACCACTTTATCTTGGCTTATCACATAAAATCTAAAAAAGTTGTATGAAAGTTTATTTTCATACAATAAAGACTTTGGAAGTGGGGTGTAAACACTTAATATGTAACATGTGCATTGGGTTTATGCCATTTAAAATCGGCTTTACTGAAATGAACATCTAAATGGCAGGAAATACTTATTTATTCACAAGAAAAACGAGACCAACACAGATTCAGTTTTAGATTGTTTTTAATTCTGAACAGAAAAAAGATAAAAAGACACTACAATGTTCCTACATCACTATTATTAATACATTGATTTAGTTATATAGGGATTGCTTTCCCAAACACTGACTCTGTGAAATGTTTAGAGCTCCTATTGTGATTTCCACCATGAAATAGTGTCTGTTTTTCATACAGATTCAAGCCGCATCACTGCTAATGATAATTTTAGAAATGTTTGTGGCATTATTTGCCATATTGTTGACCTTGTTGTTAATTCATCTTCATATCGTGGTTATATGCCATGTTAACCATTTTGTCAAAATAAGTATTCAGGTGTTTCCTAATCTTTAAACATTTTGTCAGCATTAATGCCAAAAACATTTTTGTTTTTAGCTTTTTTGTCTTTGTCCTTCTTTCATTCATATCAAAGCTTAAAAGTCAGCTGCTTCACAAATAATTGTTGCACTTTTTTTGGATGTTTTGCTCATATCTTATGGTGCATCTCAGCATTTTATTTTGCTTTTGTTGTCATGATGGTATTGTGGCCAGAAATTGTCGTTTGTCAAAATGTGAGTGCATGACTGGAGTCAACTTGCATTAAAAAAAAAAAAAAAAAAAAACTACTCACAAAAATAAAAAGAAATATTTGAATTTTGTGTGAAATGTGTGGAAAATGTTCTTGCTACAAGTACTGAAAGTGGAGCATTCTTTATATCCTACCCACAACTTTTCAAAGTTCTGGCTGTCATTGCATCTGATCTGCTTCAAATAGTAAACTCATCCCACTCATCAATTTTTTTTTCTCCCAGGTTTTAAAACAGCAGTTATCAAACCATTAATAAAAAAGAATAATATGGACAAAACACCACTGCAGAATTACAGGCCAACTTTCCATTCACCGAAATGATTGAAAAAGCTGTTTCGACGGTTAAATAGCTTCCTAAGCGTGACCAACATTTTGAGTAGTGAACGTCCTCAGAGTGATCAGCATCAACATCTTTTGATAAGAGATGAGTTCAAATCAGATTTTCCTGAATTATCTTTGTCGTCTCTCTCCTCCCCCTCTTCAACTACAAGAGGATCTTCCCGTTCGTCATTGCCATGGTGGGGAACGGCACCATTAGTTACGACCACGAGCGGGACGGTCGCCCCACCGAACTCGGTGGCTGCAATGCCATGGTGCGCAACCAAAAGCACGACACGTTCCTCTTCATTCGATATATCCGCCGCAGGCTCACGGTTAGCAACCGCCGACAAGGAGATACGGCTAAAAACCGCCTACGCCAAAAATTAAAAATGTTTCTGTTTGGCTGCAAGGTGATGATAGACATTGATGGTCAGCATGAGTGGAGGGACTGTCTGGACATACCTGGAGTGAGGCTGCCTCTGGGATATTACTTTGGAGCTTCAGCAATTACCGGCGATCTCTCGGGTAAGTCATTGACACTCCCTGGTGAAGAGCACTGAAAACGCTATCAGCCACTACAAATTGTTCTGCTTCATTTGAACAGATCCATCCAGTTAATATGTAAATACACACACAGAACAAAATTAAGTAATCACAGAGAAGGAAGGTTTTGACTCATCTAAGCTCGTTAAATCATTTTAGCTGCGCAGAAATGCACTGTTGAAGTCTGAATCATGATATGTGTGTTTGGAAGACTCAAAATCTAAAACATTGACTAATTATGTTTTGTTTTTTTTCTAAAACTTGATAGATAACCATGACATCATTTCCCTCAAACTTTACCAATTGACGGTGTTGCGGAGTAAAAAGGAAGAAGAGGAGGAGGAGCAGGATATAATAACTATCCCCAGCGTGGACAACATGGAGCTCCTCAGACGTAAGACATTTTAAAAAGAACATTTGTTCCAGCACGTTTCCTCTCTCCCTCTCTGTCATACTGACATTAGTTGTTTTTCTCTTCTTCCCAGTGGGTCAGAATGAAGAAGGGATGAGCGGATTAGCCATTTTCTTCACTGTGCTCTTCTCCATGCTGGGATGCATCTTCCTCATCGTCATCGGCATGGTGGTCTACAGCCACTGGAACGAGAGCCGACGTAAGCGCTTCTACTGAGGAAGGCCACAGCGGGCTCAGGGATTATTATGACTACTGTGGGCCACCGACCCAGCTGAGATCAGATGAGAAGTAAGACGCTGCCATTGAGCGGCGGAGCAGCGGAGGTTTTTACTCGGTTTGACAGGAGAAGGAGGACAGGCTTCCCCTGCAACTGAAGCCATTTTTCCAGTAATGGTTCTGAACCAGCGGGAGGGATTTACATTTTTCACCTTTGATAATTCTTCCAAGTAGCTATGTTCACTACACTTACTCATAAGTTCCTTAAATGTAATAATTTTGTCCAGATGACTGCCTAAATGCCTAAATCAACTTCTCAATCATGTTAAAAGTGTGAATTTTAAAATAAATGTCAGTCTTCCCTGGGCTGCACAGTACCCTGCAAATTTATTGTTATCCCAACATCCCTGTATCCAGCTTGCATATTGCAGAGAACAGGCTGTAGGTAGTAATAAATGGTAGGTAGAAATTGATATACCATACATTAAACCTCTTTACGTTTTGTAATACAAGTTGTTTTATTCAGCATGAAACGTTTTAAAGATGGTAAAGTCAGAAGCAGCTTTTTCAATTAAACCTTGTTTTTGAGATGGAAATAATGAAAACATTTTTTGTAGAAGCTGGAAGGGTTTGCTCATTATCTGTGGTATACGACTGCTATTATAAGCTCATTATTGTGTATCTTATTCATATCGTTACTGCGTCATTCACTATAACCGAATTTTACGATTTTCTTTATATCATGCAGCCTTACTCTTTCCCCAAGCCGGACGGTAAATAAATGAGTCATTTTAAAATTTGGTCACTAAGCGACAATCGGATGAAATTTTGATCATGAGCTTGAGAAAAATGTTCTACTTGAATTATTTATTCAGTTTATTTATTATTTAATTTACTCCAAAGCTTCTGACTGCTCTTTATGAAAAAAGCAAAAAATGTTTAAGGGAAATACAATGTACAATGTTTGATCAGGTCCGTCAACTTATACTTTACATCAGTGTAGTTGTTTTGAACTTGATTAATTCATCTAATTTAAAATCATTTAAATTGAATCTAGTTCAGGTTCTTCCAGCTGTTTTGAGGCACAAGAGGTTGAATTGATGTTGGTTCGGTAAAGAATAACGTGAGAACTTTTAGGTTACTATATTTTCAGTTTAAGAAAAATGAGGTGAGCTTGTATGTTATCGGTGTATTTTGTGTGGAACACATGATACTTAAATAGGCTCTTTTTATGTGAAGCAGCAAAGGGTTGGAATGTAATATCAACCCTGCTGCCCAATATTTCTGAGAGGTTTGTAATTCTTTCGTTGAAAAAAAAAAACAAATAAAACAAAACCTGTTTCTAAAAGATAAATAAAAGCAGACTGAAATGGTTCGTAAACTAGTGTAACAGTTGTTGTTTTTATTTTTATCTGGATGAATTTAGTAGTGCTTTCCCTGAATTTTGGAAGGTAACATTGTGCATAAATTTCTAATTTTAAATGCATGTTTTTTTTTTTCCTTGTTACATTAAGGATACTCTGTTTCTTGATCTTAGCTTAAGGGATTCTTTACCCAATTTTATAATTTTCCACTTGTTTATTGATGTAACTTAGGGTTCAGGTCAGGTTTTTTAACAAAGCTTCCTCCCTTCTTACCTTGTACTATCACCATGGTAACTTGCGCTAAAAGCTTTTCCATGGACGCCTTTGGTTTCCTTTTGCGATCCAGTACATATAAAGCGCCTCCTCTTAGCCAATCAATGCCCTGAGAAAACAGAATAGCGAAAAAAAATATTGTGTTGACGGAGCGACAGCATTTTCTCTCTCCTTTCATATGATTACGATCCACAGAAATGTTTGGCACCAGATTGTCTCAGCAGAATGGATCCTTATGTACCTGAAACAGACTGATCAGGCTAAAGTTTTCAGTCTCAGAAAATTAGATTTAATAATGTGACAGTTTTCTTCCTTTGTCTTGATTGTGTTTGGCTCGTCTCCTACCATCTGTCCTACAAGAACATGCACCTGCCCAAAGTCATTGACACGGCTTTAAATGAACTAGCATCATAATACAACTGCAGCATTCATTGGACAGATTAGTAATAATAAAAAAAAACAAATATGTTGAAGCTCCTTTCTATTAGAACTCCTGACTGTTTTTAATCCAATGATGTTTGAGCAAATATCTTGATGCTGAATTTTAACCTGTTTACAATAGTTTCGTGGAATCCATTACTGCTTAAATTCATCATCCTCCAGATTTATAAACTTTTCATGAAATTCTCTAATGCATTTAGAGAATTGTAACTTAAAAACATGCGGCAGTATCAAATCTAAGGTTTGCATTTTTCTTGAAATGTAAAAATTTTGTCCATTTAAAATAGCTGAAGTTCTTGTTTTATTTTGAAAGGTGATATCAAGATTGTGTTAAATGATTATATTGCACTTGTTTATTCATTTCCAAAGCAACATGATCACCTCTCAGTGCTTCTTAGAGTCGGAAAATGTCAGTTTTTCAGCTTGTATGTCGTCTAGACTGCTGTGTGCGTTCGAGTGCCAGTGTACATGCAAAACTGTACATTTTAAAATGTTTATATGTGTTGAAGGCAAATCATTTATTGTTGGATGTGATGAAAGATATGAAGATATTTTATCTTTGCTGGCTTCCACCACTAGAGAGTATGAACATGACTAGTCTGGGTTTTTAGGCAGTTATGAGATCATGTGGGAGAATTTTACTTCGAATATATTTATTAAAGATATTTTTCCTGTGAGAGACTTGAGATTTGCTAAGAATGTAAGCAACATAGCTGCTACAGAGTCCTTCTCTTTCCAATCACTAAAATGACCTTTTGTTTGTTGTTTCTTTTGTTACGAGTACAAACATGTCTCTCGTCTCTGTGTTGCATATCTTTGCTGTAAGCCCTGTGCACATACAGGTCTGACGCAACAGGCTGGTGGTGTTGCACATCATCTTTATGCTTCAAATTTATTTCTTTTTTGTAAGGAGACTGCCATCTTATTTCCCAAGACACTCATTTGTATTTTCTGGTTATTTTGTTTTTGAAATAAAATGTGTCTTAACAAATCTCTTCTGCTTTTTATAGCACCAGCACTATTTCACAAAATTAAAAAAGGGCATTTGATTACATTAAATCAGGGAGGGAACTGTTATTTCTTTTCATAATTGTCAGTAAATAGTTACTGGTATTCAAGTGTAAACATGCCACAATTTTATGTGAGGCAAAATGTTAAAGAAATTTTCAGTATATAATTATAAATGACAATTTGTATCCACATATCACTATTTATATTTGTTCTTTTTTTTTGTAGTTCTGGGTTTCAGGATATCATCCAATTATTTTGTAAATTAGTCTGACCATCAAAGTCAGTTTGGGGGTCCACACTGCTGTAAGCAAGGCGATTGGTTGAGACGCGACACAGGTTAGCCAATCAGATGCTTGGGTCTGCTTGGGGTATTTTTTTCTTTGCAATGCATAGATTACTGTAAAACCAGAGTTTGTAGTTAAATTTAGAGGACCTAAAATCAAGAAAAACAGAGTCAGCAGTGCGCCAATGTTTGTTTTATTAAAAAAATAAAATACAAACGATGACCCAGACAGTACACAGTAGACCTGTAACCAAAAACCAAAGCAATTTCATGTCAGTCATTTTTTTTTCTTTTTCTTGTATTCTACTTTACTCAATTTGGCTTCTTTAAAAGTTACCAGAACAACAATGTAGAAAGAGTGGATTTTCCATAGATGGCTGCTTCCCTTTCAGATTTACATGTTTCTCATTTTTGGCAAAAACAGAAAAAAAAAAACCAACCTAACCACAGCACCTCCTTGTGTTTGGTATTACCCAGGGTTTAGAGGAAGGAAAAAACAATTTGTAGATTTTGCAGAAAAAGTCCCACTGACAACTAAGGTAATGTTTCTTTCGGTTAAATGTTGAGGACTCATTTTGATTGGCCCGTTAGCCTAAAATCTGCTGGTTTACTGTAAGCCAACTGTGTTCCATGGTGAGGTCTTTCATATGTATATTATAGAAATATCACGGTGATGTATTGAGAGGATTAAAGGCAACGGTTAAATATTCTCTGTGAGTTCATAAAGACAGAAAACAAGAAGGAAGTTACTCTGAACGGCAGCAGCAAAAAGAACATTTTCAACATTTCTCTTTGAGCATGCGCAGCTTTGACATGTGGTTTATCCAGAGTTTATCCATGAGTCAAGAGTGGAAAGTTATTGGGCAGCAGATACAACAAACGGCCAAAAAAAACATTTAAGAAGGGGACAAAACATACCCTTTTTAACTAAAACCCCTCAGCATACAGAAGCATAGTTATCATGACATTGCAATAGCATTACAAGTACATTATTTTTAAAATACATACACATAGACTGATCGATTACAGTACAATGCAGTGCCACGAGAGCTGACAGTCATATTGCTTGTACTGGTGCCCATGGACATCTGACAGAGAAAGGGAGTCGCAGCATATAACAGTTGGTTTATGTTTTTTGCATAGCCTAGTTGAGTAAAGTTCACAGAGATGCGTGATGCAGGGGGAGCGAATATCAAAACACGTGACAATCATGAAACGTTTCCTTTGGCTTTTTGAGAGATGGTGATCTGAAATCTGTCGTCGCTCTGCTTTTTCCACGATAATAACCCTGAGAGTGAAACCGAACAGACCACGGTCAGGGCGACCTCTTGGGCGCGACCCGTGGATGACCTGCGGAGCGTGGAAATGACGAAGGCCTTTTGCAGATCTACGTGGGTGGATGTGCCCCCTTTTCGTTGGGAGGAGTTCAAAGGGAGGCAAACAAGCAAATGCAGTTTCTGAGGGTGGAGTCACAGGCCACCGGTAACGCTCCACACATCCACACATGCAGACGGTTACATGTGTTTTCAGTGTGAACATATGTGTGAGGAGAGACCATCACGCACCTCTGTTAAGGTTGACAAAACAAGAAGGCATGGATAAAGCCTAAAATAAAGAACAAACACACACACAAGTTCATATACAATAGGTTAATATATAAATATGAGCTCCACCACATTGGGAAACGACCAAAGTTCACTTTATGCATCTCTGTGTTCAGATAGTGGATCATTGTAACTGGTTTGGAAAAAAAAAAAAAAAAAAAAACAAAACCGATTAATCACTCAGTAGAGCATATGTCTGATGACAACTTATGATTAATATTTAGCCCTTAAGTCTGGGGAAATGTGTAAAAATCAAAAGAGCCCCTAACCTCACTGTCCCCCACTGCTGTAATTGGTTTTAAATATGTACAACATGCCTTGTATCCATAGCTCTTGAAGCTTTCCGCGTTTTGTCACATGTCAACCACAAACCTAAAGGTACCTTATGCTTTATGACAGACCAACACTAAGTAGTGCATAACTGTGAAGTGAAAGGAGGACTCCAAATTATGTATTTTTTTTTCTACAAACAAAAGATTTGAAAAATGTGAGGTATCCACATGCATTTTCTCAAGACACCTCTAATCAAAAGTACAACCAACAACCTTCTGAAATCACATCATTTTGTAAACAGAGTCAACCTGAGTACAATTTCACCAAAGAGAAAAACCTCTTAAAAAGTGTTTCAATAAAAACCTATTGAGACTGGGGGAAATTCACCTTCCAGCAAGACGACACTAAAGACACAGCAAGAGCTCCGGTGGAATGGTTTAGATCACAGCATATTCATGTGACAGAATGGTCCAGTTAGAGCCTGGACAAAAAAAACAAACAAATAAAAATCACGACTTAATTTTCAAAGAATTGGTGGGAAAAAAAAAATCTCTAGATATTAGACACCCATACATGTTTTTCCTTCTACTTATGCACTATTTCGTATTGGTCTGTGATATTAAATACCACAAAACGATTTGTGGATGAAAGAGGGTGGAAAACTTCAGCAGGTGTGAATATTTTTGCAAGGCACAGTGAACAATGGGGAGTCTTTTCCAAAAATAAAAAAACAGTAACAGCAACAATCTTGCTTCCTCGTGCTTCAATCTAATGCACAGGACAGCAAAAGCAAAACTGAGCACAATAAATCTGGTCTGAACACATTTCATCAGTGCCACAGCTATAATTACACACAGTATTGTTTAAATTCAACAACCACTTCTCAGCAACAAAACCACTTCAGTTCGGTTGCTTTTAAATGTACGCCACATCCTCTATGCACGGAGCCTTCAAACGTTTCCAGAACGAGATTAAATGCTACTTTCTACTAACACAACAGTGCTCCTTTGCTCTCTAATACAACCATGCTTGCACAAATATTACAATTTATATATATATATATATATAAAAAAAAAAAAAAGACAACTACATCTACTCTAATAAGGCAGTATTACACCAGTTTCCACATACAGAGGTTATATATTATCTGTGCAGCTCTAATCAAGACATCGGCTCTATAGAAATGCAACAAGGCAGCTTAAGGTGTGCTGTCAAGAAAAAAAACAAAAAAAAAACACGGTTTATCAAATCTGCTTAGGGGTGTGCAGGCATGCTCACATTGCAACCGCTCCTCTGCAAAGGTCATGTCAGAATGGCTTCATGTTCAAGCACCTGTTAGGTGATGCAGCACTACTGCAACAAAAGGACTGGGAACATTTTGATAGTTCCAGCCCGCGGTGCATGTGTGCATCATTCGTTCTGCCGTGTTCCCCTGCAACGTTCTCGCCGCAGCAGCACTGTAGCCTAACCAACCACAACCTAGAAAAATAATTACAAATTTTAAAAAAGCTGCTGCTGGTCGGTGAAGAGAGGAAACACTTTCATTGTGATGCGCACAAACAAAATGACTTTATGTGTTTTGTGTGGAACTAATAAGAGGAGACCTTTTTTCTCGAGCAACACTGAAGTCTTCCTCCTCTTTATGAAGCCATGGTGTAAACTTCTTGTGCAAAAGTCGGACTGGTGTCGTCTGATTCAGGCACTGAACCCATTTTAAAAAACAAACAGGCATGGACCGGCTATCGGGATCAAGGCTAAAGATTTGTCCAACTTTTCCTAGCACACTGTGATCAATTAACACCCCACCCCCACTTGTTGCTGCACACTGCTTTTCAGCTGGTAAGGAAAGAGCTACTAGGCTTTTTCACTTCTAAATTTAGCAAGTGTTTTTTTTTTGTGTAAATATTGTTAAAACATTCTGATAATCTCCTAGCTGCCCATGCCTGGTTGGAATATTAAAGCCACTGATATTGCCGAAGATGCAGCTTTAGAGCATTGCATTGTGGGTGCATGCGTGCACTTATGCTGTCAGATGACCTGAGTTTTTACACACAATCAGAGCAGATGTATAAAAAGCTTGATCTTTTTTTCTTTTTCCCAAACTTCATTCTTTTAAGGTTTATTTCCTGACAATAACTTGTTTCAGACAGAAGAACGTCCGTGTAGGATCTTCATTATGCCGCAGCTTTCCCCATCTGCTTTTTTTTTTCTCCTTTTTTTTTTTTTTTTTTTTAAATATTCCAAGCGAACAAACTACAGTTCGGGAAAACAAGCTGCATGCAGTTCATTACAAGCATTTCTGTGGTCGTGCCAAGACCAAATCGACTGTCGAGCAGAGCTTGCAACCATCTCAGCTTGCTAATGTACTGGCCCTCTGCTGCCAGTGGAAAAATGCCACTGCAAATCCCTCACACTGACAGCTATAGAAAGAACAGAAACCCACGACAGCACCAGCTACCTAGTTAGCACTCATCAAGAAAACTACATCAAGACATCAAAAAGGGAATCAATCCACCGCTTTACCCATAAAAATATTTAAACTGAGTTCCTCAGTCGCCATAGGGTAAGACTGTTGGAAGTGATGAGCAAAGCAAGTATTAAAAATGACGGAACATGCTAATTCACTCAAATATAAAACACCAAGTCATGCCTCGTGCAAAAAGAAAAAAAAACAAAAAAACCCCATCAAAATCAGTGCTTTAAATTTTTACCTCACGGATCTCAAAAGCATATTTCATAATTTCGTCACTGCACTGTCAGCCGCACACACCCGCATACAGGAAATCTGCTGCAAGGAATCATGACACCTGTGGCATTTACTAAAGCAGAGCTGGTTATGTGATGAAAAAGCAAAGAGCAACTACGTCCTTCAATATTGACATAAAAAAAAACAAACAAAAAAAACACGCTGAACGACATAAATTCCCTCAGCGATAACAAGTTAAATAAAACATAACATAGATCTCCCCTCAAGACCTTTTTTTGACTTAAAACCCGCCCATATTGTTAGTACAAAGGATTTACTGCAGCTAGGAACTGAAGTGGGGGAAGATCGCATGCATACATGCAGACAATCGATAAATCACTACAAAGCCGAGCACCACTTTCATCATTCTAACTAGATACCAAGCAGACCTGGTGACAACATTATGATATCAAAACAGAAGGAAAAAAAAAAACAAAAAAAACAGGGTGACATTTAAAACACAAGAAGCGAATCTCTTCTCCGCTCAAGTGTTTTAGCCCCTCTGCCCCAACATGGGCGGCCATGACCTCAGAGGTGACATCACTGTGCAGCTGTGGCCTAGATTTCACAGCAAACACTGTGAAAGCATTAAACGGCTTCGGGAAGGACAAAAAAAAAAAAATAATAATAATAATCTGATTTAAATTTTTGCAATTTCAAGCCGATTGCTGAAAATGTTTGTTCTTCCCTCAAACGTGCTCAGTCTTTGGGGAGACCCGAGAAACGTTGTTTTGCCGCGTTTTGCAGCATGCTTCAAACCTCAGTTGGGAGGGCAGGGCGGAAATATTCTGACCTACGAGGGTTTTGGAACAGAAACGTGAAAGCAGCGCTGCAGGAAATGATGAGAGAAATGGTCAATTCTGCCTTCAGTCCAAAATGGCCGCTTCCTTGCTTTTTCACCACTCAGTGACGTTCTCACGCTGAACAGAGGGTAGAAATATACCCAACAGAGAAGCAGAACGTTTGCTGGATCCCCCCCTAAGAGAAGTATAGGGAATAAGCCGTGCCTTGCCCACATTGTTATTGTATCAATCCTAAACAAAAGCCAGAACTGATTAGTTAACATCATCATTTTGCAAATATTAGTTCAGGGAAATAAAGCGTAGCCATTTCCCTCGTGCCAATGACAGTGGCGATAGTTATGGCCCTGTGTGAAGCTGGAAGCTGCATTAGTTTTCTGGTTGGTGATGCCGTGGATCACACCATGTGGTCTCCAGTGCTGGTGTTGGCGGACTGGGATGCCAGCTCCGAGGTGCACTCCTTCTGCCTGAAGGTCTCCTGCGGGCGTCCGGAGCAGCAGTCCCTCCCGGCACCTTTGCAAATCCGGTTTTCCTCGTCGCTTTCCTCCTCCGGCCCTGAGCCCTCGTCTACGTCCAGCTGGCAAACGCACACCTCAATCCCTGAGTCGCCGGTCACATGCCGGCGTCGGGTTACGAGCTCGTCGTCCTCCTCATCTTCCCCCTCCCCCGCCGCCGCCCCCGACAGCAAAACATCTACGCTCTCCTCTTCCCGGCTCTGTGGTTGGTCAGCTTGTGACATTGCCCCCTCGTCTGACGAGACGCCCGATGCCTGATGGTGCACCGCTGGCTCTGCGTCAGGGAACATTCGTGGCACAGAGACAGAAACCGGCTGGCTTATTTGAGGGGCGGCCGCCGGAGCTGACTCAGGAGGGTTTTCGGAGTACGGGGGAGGCGGGGTCGGCGGGTGACCCACGACTTCTTCATAGTCGGGAAGCTTGCAGTCATTCCAAAACCCTGAGGATCATAAAACAAGAAGCTGCAGGAGTTTAGTCCTTCACTACGTTGATCAAAAGAAGAAGATTTAAAAAAGAAAAGGATATAAATTTATCTGAGCTGCTTTCCTATAAAAGAAATCAAGAAAGAAAAGGACAAATCAATCTAACTTTTGACTGTTTTTCAAAGCATAGGTATAGTTTAAAAAGCACATTTTAACAACAAAAAAGTCTTTGTAACCACACGTCTCTTCAAAGTAGGAAGTGAGTATATTTAGGTAACGGCAGGCATTTTGTCAATAAAACTGACAAAATGATCCAATTATAATTTCATAGAGAAATTACAATTTTTTTTTCAGCAGCTGGATATACTAGTCATTTTTCTTGGGTTTATGTCTCACATGAATGCCAAGCAGAGAGACATGAATAATGTTTGCTTGTTTGTTTTTTTTGGCATCCATTGTTTGTTTTGCAAATTTTGCACCTTTAGCTATATCCTGGTCAAACATCACTTGCTTTTCAGGTTAAACCTGGTTGCAAATAATTCACCCTTTCTTTGTCATATCTACTCAAATTTTCCATCATGATGCATTTGCAGAATTTTTCTTTTACTCCAGCAAAGTGCATTCCCTCAGATTGTGTCCAGCAAAGAGTTCAAATCGCCCCTCCCCCATCCGGTCCAGTCTGTCAGTCGGCTGTTTACGACAGCCAAAGATGGTGATGATCCCTGCGAATGTCCCCACACCGAGGGGTGACAGAAATTCAGTTACCCAAGACTGCTACGGTAGCAAAACAAACAAACAAATAAGATGACGAGTGTGGCTTTGTAACTTAATTGGTTAATACTTTAATAGAGTGGCACTCACCACTTCCAGAAACATGCTGCTTTGTTGCAAGATCCAAAGAACACTGTGCAAGAAATAACTCAATTATGGCTTTCCATAATTGAGTACATACTCAATTATAATACAGCGAAAGTATTGTAAGTGTTTGAGTTTTTTTATCAAACTTATTGTGGATACTATTACAATCTGATGACGCAGTGTTTTTTTTTGTTTTTTTTTTAAAGATGAGTTGTCTCCTTTTTTACTGGATGGAAGGCCTGCTAGACACTGAGAGTGACACTGTGTGAGTCACTGTCTCCATATGCATGCAGGTTGGAGTTGTGTTGACTTGACATCAAGCTTACTCGCTGTGGGTTTTACACTCTGACAAATGGGAAGCTTATCCAACCGCCACTTGTGATATTAATGGACATGATATCCTTTTTCCTGCCAGGGCCTAGAGTGACCACTGACATTAAGGTGACGTCTCTGCTGCTGGCTGTCACTGCTGCAGTTTCAGCTCAACCACAAGTCTTCAAAACACAAAGATTTGCAGTAGAGTGCGACAAGATCAGGATAAATATCTGGTAGGATAAATGTCTGGTTTGGCTCATGAAAAATCAAGAGAAATTGGTATCAGAAACAATAAAAGCATGTGAAGATACGGTAAAGGAGATTAATAAAGGTGCAATCAAAGTAAAGTACATCAGGAAAGTTTGTAACAAAAGAGATTTTCTGAGCGTTTAATATTACTGGACTACAAGTCTGTATCTCATGATCTGTGTTCAGTATAAAGAGATAAATGTGAAAGAAGCTCCTTTGGCAAAGTAAAAAATAAATAAATAATTGGCGCATACATTGAAACAAAAACAATATGGACATTAGCTGCGAGATATAAAGTTTGGGGCATGTAAGGCAACAAAAAAGAGAAATGACAATAATTCCTTGCAAAAGTATTAACAGTTTTTCAACTTTTTTATATTTTCATCACTCCCTCAACCACAAAATTTGGTGTATTCATTAGGACTTTTTGTAAAGACCAATATGCAGTGTATAATTGTAAAGTGGAAGGAAAATCATATGATTTTGTTTTTATTCAAGGTGGGGATGATGTGCGTAGGGTGATATGCAGCGTTAGTGTTCACCTCGCCTCACCCATCTAGTATTTTGCATATATTATTAAAATAAAAACGTTGATCCTCTCTATCCAGGGCTCACTGTGTTCCTTTTCGACGCTTGAAGCAAACATTAAGCATCATTTAGGGGTTGCAAATCTGAAAAGTAACAAATACAAATACATCCCACACTTTTCCGAGTTTTATTTGTAACACGTGTGGAATACCACGCAATTTCTTCCACTTACAGTTATGCACTGCTTTGTGTTATTTAACCATAAAAATTCACACAAAAAAAAAATTCAATTAAATTAAGTTTGTGGTTGTTAAGATGACAAAATGTGGAAAAACTTACAAGGCGTGTACAGTATTTACTTTTGCAAGGCAGCATCTTTGACACAAACATTTTAAACCACAAATAAATCACAATCTTACTTAAATTGAGAGGTGGCGGCGTAATGAAGGAGCTGGAAGCACCCTGATAGGCCATTAGGCTGATCTCACGTTGCCGTTGCTCCTGTTGCAGACGCATTTTAACTCTCCGGTGTCGGTAGGCACAACAGCAACTGAGCATTATGATTAGCGTCCATACCAACCAGAACCCTGAGGGAAGAAGCAGTCTCAGTTTAATCTTAGCACTATTACAGGGTTAGGTTACAGCTAAAAAAATCCTGAGGAGTAAAACATATTTAATTTTACTGTAAGGAATCAAAAAGAAGAAACTGAAATCAAAATAAAACACCCTATATACTTTTTTTTTATTTAAAATGTAATTTTTAAAATAATAGCACAGACACAAAGCGTAGAAACTCCTAGATTTTTATAATTAATTTTTTACATTTATCCAAAGTTGAAAAAGGATCAGATGAGATGTAACAAATTTAGCAACTTTTCCAAACTGTCCAGGAAAGCAATCCTTGTAACACAGCATAATATAAATGTGTCCTCAATTCTTTTTAGATTAATTTAATATTATAAATGTACTTTAACCTTCCTAGGGTGTCTGGCTTTAAATGCGGAACATACAAAAACTAAATATGTGAAGATAAAGGAGTGAAAAAGATAGAAAGATGGACTTTCGTCTTCTGAATGAACGGAATGATTGCCATAATGAATTGTAAGGATGGACAGTGAAAAGAAAGAGTGCATGTGAAGATAGGTAATAGAGATTAATAAAGGTGCAATCAAGGATAATGGGTAGATTGATGGATGGTTTGAACAAGCACAACTACTTTCAGAAAATGGGATATAGTGAAATGTCTGGAAATATAAATACTTTTCCATACTGAACTCCATACATTTTTTAGACTGAAAAGAAACCTTGAAACGCCTGATTCAATCACAAAGCAGGTTCTATATGCAATTTAATAGTCCCTCCAGAGAACCAATAGTGACAAAAAATTTATATTCTTATCATTTAATAGTCACACACTAAACAATTAACATACACACACTACACATTTGTACTTACACCATAGTTCGTAGTAGTAAGTGCAGCATTCTGTCTCCCCACAGCAGTAACCCATCTCACAGCGGTACTGTTCATTATTTACCCCCGAACAAAACTCTTTTCCCTTCAGTACACAGGAGAGGTAGACACAGAGGAAGACAGAGTAAATATCCGAGCAAAAAAGTAAACAAATACAAGGCCAACAAGCTTGTCCTTGCTCGTTGTCACTTCAATGTCACTTTCTATAAAGTTGGACATGTCTGTCAACTACACATTTAAGTATATGAAATATACTTTCTTGTGGTAAATCCAAAAATGCTAACACCTAGCAACCAGTAGGTTGTCAAATAAAAAGCAGCAGCTAAACCATGAAACGACGCTGTTTAAAATTACTAAGAAATTGTGCTGTTTGAGTGACATTAGTTTCGTTTAGCTAAAGGCCAAATAAATACACAATAGTTGATTTAAAAGGGCCCCTGGGGAAAAAAACATTTCAGTCTGGCTTTATTTTTTATGCTAATATGATTTTAGAAAATACGCGAAAACGAAATTCCTTCACTGTCACAACTATTGTTTAACTACTATCTCAATGTTTCAAATATATTTATACTGTAGACTACCTTTGAATGATGTCTCGTTTTTATCAAATTGCCTGTTCTAAGTTAAAATATTTATTTATGGAGAAATGTTCTGTCAATAAGTTGCCTACTCAGTCTGCCAAGCTAACATCAGCAGCTATGAATAAATATGTCGATTCGCCGGGTACCCGTTAGCAAAACCGCTAGCGTTAATCTTAATACCTTCGGTTCTAACTCTCGAAATGGGCCACTGAAACACCATTCTGAATGTACTTTAGACAGAAAACAATTCTCGTTTTCACAATAACTCTTCAAATATGAGGGGAAACTTTTGCTAACTGACGTCACCCACGGCAAACAGAAGCGAACCGTGCCCCGTTTCCTTTGTGGAGGAGACAAAAAAAGAATCGCAGGCAGGCCTTCACCAAGCCCCGGAGCAGCGGTGTGGGCTGGAAGCTTACGCCGACAGAGTGAGCTCACAATATGGGCTTACCTGCACCAGACAGGTCCCTGTACAAAGAAGACCTACAATGGATCCCAGTGCTTTCTGTGGCATCTCTCTGGGTTATCTGCCGTGGACACGACAGGAACCATAAAGAAATCGGTCGGATCGACGACCAGCAGCAGTGACAGCGGATGGCTGAAAGCTACTAACTAACGGTTCAGCCTGTCACACTCAGACATGTTTTTGTTTAACCGAGAAACACTCCCCAGTACGGATATGAGTCTGGAACGGGCATTAACCTGTAGGGGGCGCTGTGTGTAAGTGTTTGAAAAACCAAATTAAAAACAAGATTTTACGAAATGTGTCTAAATTTTTGTATCTATTACCACTGTAGGTAAACTTAATTACACTCTAGAAAACAGGAAATAAAAAAACTTCCCCGTCTTTAAAATATATATTGAAAAACTCCTGTCCAGTAAATGTAATCACATAAACATTAGACATAAATTAAAGCATAATAGTGCACATATGCTTTATATTTTATTTGCTAAAAGAAGTTAGATTAATAAAGAATTCACAAAAGCTAAGAGATATAGTCAAATGGTTGATTATTGGAAATAGTGAGAGCAGGAATAATAACAAACCAAATAATTACTAAATATCAAATAATCAAATTAAAACTATTAATATTAAAATAGACAATAACATTAATGATGATAATAATTATTATTATTATTCTGATTATTTTTTTTAATCATAAAAGATAATTATAATAATTCGTATACTACTATCATTAAGTAATGTAATAGATATAGTTTTGGCAGACTTCCCAACTCATTAAAATTATGTAACGCGAAAATATCATGTTAACATATTTGTTTTGTTTCCATATAACTCTTCTAATGAAAGTGAAACCTATTCAAAACTCCAATTTGAAAACACAATCTTTCTTCATTGCTAATATTTAGACATTTGAGAAAGACCCTGTTGCTGTAATAGATTTTTGAGTTTCCTCTTTAGGGTAAATGGGCTAGTCAAAAAAGTCCTTTATTTTTACATAACCTGACCCCAAATTCTCAGCAGTTCTTACAAAGGCTATGCATGAAGTAAACGTCCCAGTGTCGGTTTTTAGAACTGTAACATCTGAATGTGGAATACCTTTTTTTGTGTAAATTAAGCAATATATGCTCATGCTTTAAGAAGATTATTATGTAATAATCAGTTGTGTTTGATCTGTGTACTGGAATGAATTGGATTGGTTTGATTAAATTCAAACTAAATTTCTTTTCATATTTCTACCTATAAAATTAATTTGTTAAAGTTCTTTGAGACTACATTGGCTATGTGGTGTGATATAAATAAACTTAGTAGAAAGAAGCAGAATAACAGCTGTAGTACAGTCGGGAAACACTGAATAAAGAGAATGCAAGAAAAAAAATAATAATAAAAAAAAAATAATTTTGATTACTTGAGGATCCTTTTTCGTTTTGTTTACGCAGACGTCAGAGTTTCCCTGGAAACAAAAACTTGGCAGCTGTTCAGCTGAGACACATGGTGAGGAAGATGTTAATCCACTCAGGCTCAGTAACAACCGCAAAAGGACCCGTGGACACCATGGTGAGTTATCTCAATTCTTATCAGCAGGAGGAGATATTTAAAACCTGGCCTGCCTAACTCATGTTTCTAGTAGCTATAGACTGATTTAGTTCTGCGGTATTTATTGGACTTCTAAATATGTCTTGGCAAGGTCAACGAGGCCAGAGTTGATTCTGTTGGCCGTCATAAACACCTGGGGCATTTTTCTATTCTCAGTGCTAGCTTTAGTTCAGGAATCTATTTGGTAAAATGTATCAGATATCCTTCTGGATAAACTAACAAGATAATACTTACCCAATTAAGTAACTGTGACTGTAAAGTCAAAGCTGCAGTGATAAAAGGCCAGATTAGATTTCTCCAAACTCAGAAAACCACCATCACGAAACGTAGAAAAAACATAAATTAGCTAAATTAAATACTTTTATAATGCTGAGGCCTACAAATATCTTCTGAACATATTAGTACATTTAGTCCACAGATTACCAAGCATTTCTGCAACAACAAATCGCTCTGCTATAATCAAAGCCTTGCATTCTCCCTTCTACAGTTGCCTAATCTCAGTGGACTGCAGAGCGTCTTTGAGCTTCTGGTACATTTTTAGACGACTTTATAGACTAACAGCTAAATCCTTTGCTCTCTTCATCCATGGTTCTCAACCTATGCTACTAGTACCACTGCTGGTTGGGTTGCCTCTACAGTAGTAGAGAAAGAAATGATTTTGCCAGTTATTTCTAATGTAAATGTGAATAAATTAACTGTGAAAGTAAAGTTGATGAGTGCTAACATTCAAAATGATGAGCTGTTTTAACACAGCACTTTTAAGAACAGCATGTTCTTAAAAGTGCCAAGGAGAACATTTTGAGAAACTCCTTGTGCAATCTGAACCAGATGAAATGCCAGTGGCTACTTGATGCTCCATTTACCTCTGGAGTTAGAAGTAGGTCTTGCAATAAGATCTTAAACCATCTTTATGTGCTTCCTGTTCAATGCTTCAAGTTCAAACCCCAGTTTGGCATATTTATTGATTTGGTCAGTGACCGGGCTAACTGCTATTAGCAAAACAAACTAATAGCAGTTTTAGTCAGTTTTCTATGTGTGTTGTTCTTTCTAACAATGTTTAAACATTTTTACCAAACTAAGTAAGCTAGTTTAGTTGAGTGTGGAAGCATTAAGAAGAATAATAAATGATTTGAACCACAGATATCTCTTAGTTTTCTATGCATGACGCCATATTGGATTTTGATGACAGGTTTTGGAAATAAATCTTAGACTTTCCCACTTGGTGTTCAGGCTTTTGTTAAATCTTCTGACTGGCATCTTGAAAACAGAATACAGAATTAAATTAAATAGCGTTCTTTTATTATTTGGACAGTTCTAATGGACCCAAAAAAAAAAAAAAAAAAAAAAAAAAAAAAGCTTTATTACAAACATGCTGTAGATGTTTTTAGCTGTTGGTTGAGTGAGTTGATTTTTCCAGACTGGCTTTTGAGGTTATTCAAAGTTTGCAAGCTACTGCTAAGTCATCTCATTAACTCTCATCCCACTGAGGTTTAGCCGTCTCTAATACGCCGTGATCCTCCTGTAGGGCCTGCTGTCTATTCTTCGAAGACTAAAGCAGTCACCAGAGCAGGAGGTGCGCTTACTGCTGTTAGGCTTGGACAATGCCGGCAAGACCACGCTGCTCAAACAGCTGGCAGCTGAAGATATCAGCCACATCACCCCCACACAAGTACAGTGATACACACGCACGCACAGAAACATTCTGTTTATGTCAAATTGTGAGAATCCACTCCTTCATTTTCTCGTCAGAAGTCACGTCATGCATCAGTTCACCTTCTTAGCAAGAGTCTGAACTGCCCATTAAATTTAATCTACGTTGTATTTCACCAGGGTTTCAATATAAAGAGTGTGCAGTCTTCTGGGTTCAAATTAAACGTTTGGGACATTGGAGGGCAACGGAAGATTCGTCCTTACTGGAGGAATTATTTTGAGAACACCGATGTACTGGTAGGTTCAGTCTGATGTTCTCATGAACTCGAGCAATAGAAAAAAGTAATTCTATCTTCTGCTGGTCAGAAGTTTGCATACTCTAATCATGGAGATGAATGTCATCTTAATTTGGGGCTTTTAAAAATGATTGTTGTACGAGCTTTTTAGCCAGGATTTACTTTTAAATACTTTTCAGTTTGATGACAGAGGTAAGTTTTTATAATGTCGCTTTAATATGTTCTTTTTCTGGATTGCAGATCTATGTGATTGACAGCTCAGACAGGAAAAGATTCGAAGAGACAAGTTTGGTGAGACATAATGTACTTTTGCTTGAAAAAAAGTGCAACACAAACAGAAATTTAGATTAGGTATTCACCAGAGACCATCCTGGAAGAACAAACTTAAAGTACTTAATTTAAGGAGTGGGTCTACTTGGCAAAAACTTTATGCAATTACAGCATATGCTAAGACGTCCACCAAAGCATATCCGTACTCATTTATTTTACCCTCAGGAGCTTGCCGAGTTGCTGGAAGAAGAAAAGCTTGCAGCTGTGCCGCTGCTGGTGTTTGCCAACAAGCAGGACCTGATGACAGCCTCTCCGGCGTCGGAACTGGCGGAGAGTCTCAACCTGCACACAATCCGGGATCGCATGTGGCAGGTGCAGGCCTGCTCAGCACTCACTGCAGAAGGAGTGCAGGTAAATACAGTGTGGCATGCAAACACAGTGTGCAATAAGCAGAGGTCGAGACGGAGTGAGCTGTTTAGTAATAACAACTGTGTTTTGCGGTCAGTTTTTGAATCCAGAATAGGGAGATTCGCTGCTTTGACGTCACAGGAATAAGAGGAAATATGACGGGTTCTGTTAATCATATACAATTATTCACAGTAGCTTTCTATCAACCAGTTTGGCCTGTATTTACAATTTACTGATATAAATACCCTGTCGTTAAATAGAACTACTGTGATACTGCCTACAACAGCAATGAAGAAGTCAAGTCACAAAAACCTTGGAAGTGTGTCTTGTAACTTTGGTTATTTTGCCCTCTACGTACCTTTAGGTTTGCAAATTCCTTTACACACCTTGAACTTTGTCACAATTTTTCATTTAAGAAACATAAACCTCAGACATTGTGGTACTCAAAAGTGGCCTTGGTCTTACACATTTTCAAAATGTTGGTCTTGCCTCAGCCTGTACTACATTTTTACCTGATTGCTCTTCGAAGTGCTGCTCTCATGAAATTTTCTCAAGATCATGCAGGGTCACAACTGCAACATCCTATTATTATTGCAACTTTGAGTGATATTTCTAATTGCATTAAAACATAATCCAATCATTTTCATTTACTTTGAGTGTGAGGCTCAGGGGTCAAGAGGTTAAATCATAGTTTGTTTCTAAAACAATATCCAACCCCCATGAGGACATTTTTTGCTGAATAGCCTGTTTTGTAACATACATTTGGAGTAAAAGAGAGAAAGATTTCCACGAATGCTTCAATGACAGTCAGATGGCTAACAAAGCCAGAACTAAATCTCTTTGTTAGAGCTAAATGTGGACTGGAACTATGAGCTAGCACTTTATACTTGATGAGTTCAGATTCCAACATATTTTTCTGGGCAAGATGAATTAAATCATGCATCCAGAAAAGAAACATGGAAGAAGTTGCTCTGGTTAGATGAAACCAGATTATGAATGCATTCAAACATTTTGTGTAGAGGAAAACTAACACTGCACGTTAAGTCATGGTAGTATAGCAACAGCGTGCTGTGAGGAGGATTAAGATTTAATTTTTAAAACTATCGCATCACGAAAGATGCATTACTTTATGTTTGCCAAAGTTAAAATGTAATTAAAAGCCATTGAGATTAATGTGAAAAATTGAAAAAGTTTTACTTTGACAAGGTTCTGTACCAATACAATGAATAATTTTGGTTCTTTTTTCACCTTTATCAAACAGGACGGGATGACCTGGGTTTGCAGAAATATAAAGTTTCGGAAGAGATGACCAATGAGTGGTGACCAACTTACATAAGCACTTTATACTTGATCTATGCAGTAATTTTGGGAACGCTATGCGGCGGCAGCAGAGTGTGTTAGTTTTTCTAATTGTTACTCTTGCCAATATGTTTTTCTTTTTTACAAAACATAATCTTACCAGAAAAAAAAAAAAAGCCAATATACTACCAATGAAGATGTCACATGCTGTCTCAGACCTTGTACTGTATATATGTAAGACAGTTTTGTTTAGATATTTGTAATATTGTTTTGTAGGTCCTTTAGTAGTTTTATAAATAAAGATTCACTTTTGAGTTTTAAAGAACCTGTTGAAGCTGGCATGACTCATTCGTGAACACTAGAGGGCGACGTTGCACCACCACACGTCATGATTTCCAGCGATCACATCCTGTTTTCAATCAGTGAATCAGCGTGATAATATTTTTTATTTTATTTTATTTATTTATTTATTTATTTATTTATTTATTTATTTATTGCAATTTATTGCAATGGCTGATTTAGTTTTCATGATCATAAAGTTTTTCAAATTGTCAGTATGAAACAGTTTCTATTTATTTACAAGCATAAAGCATATTTGAATCCAATAGCTGTGTTTGTTAATGTTTTGCTTTCTCAACTTGTCCCTTGAGTTTCACAGTTAGGTTCCTGGTTTAGTGCAGAAAGCTAAACATCTTAAAGAGATTCAGTGTGAAAACCCCTTTGCCTTGGTGTCTGCAAAGAAGCTGGTTTCAAGACGTCTTTCTCACCTGTGCAGTAAATCGTACAGGAAGATCTTGGTCATTGAATTACTCAAATTCTCACCTTGTTCTCCACGATTTACCACAAGGCAATCGCATTCCCTTTCTCTTTCTCGCTTATGTCTGTTAGCAGCACATTTGCCACAAGCCCAGCTAATCTGACCTGGATGAGTGCGCCGCTGTGGTCCTATAGGGGCATTTACATACAAACCTTTTCCAGGACTAATAGCCCACCGATACAATTTGCATTTATATAGCCCCCTTCATACCAACATGATTTGGCACCTTTGCCCATGATAAAAATAACCCTCCTCCTTTGGCCTTGAGTTACTGCCCTGCTGCTGGTGCTGTGTGTGCATTGTGTGAGTCCGTCCTCATATATAAGGTTGGCTGATTTTAATATGCTAGAGCTGCCCGGGCCCCTGATGTAGACTGGGACAAGTGCATAACCTCTCAGAATGGGCCTCATAATGATTCAGCCATCAATGCGGGCTTTGGTCCCATGTTCTGTTTCCATGTTTGCTGCTGCTGCATCTTAGAGTTTTGTTGATCCAGCAATCTGAGACTCTTGGCCAGGGCAAACACTCACCAGGTAAATATTAATCCACAGCAGTTCTTTCTTTACAGAATGGAGACCTTCATTGTTGTTTGCAAAGTTTGAAAGGAAGCATGACAAATATTTATTTATTTATTTATTTTACCTTTTTAAGCACCAACAGCATGTGAATTATATTGCAGTTGCTGAAAAGAGGCCTTAAATCTCAAATGACTTAAACTTGATTGGCCAAACACAAAGTGGATCGGAGCGAGCGGGCCTGGTTACCTTTGGCTCCATCATCAGAGAGGCAATCAGGCCTGCAAAGGGCCATAAATCACGGGACTTTCCCAGCCACTCAGGCCAACCCAGCAGCCTCCCACACTGGGAGAAACCAAGGGGCAGAGAGGCCAGCTGACTCACAGGCCCGAAGAATCGGGGAGGAGGAGATCCTGTGACTTAATTAAACCGCTTTAATTCAAAGCAGAGCAGAGGCGCCTTTCTTTTAAATGACCATAAAATTAAAAAAGTTAAGTTGAACAGATATTTGCGATATCACAAAAAAATTGTTAAAAATGAAAAAAAATTACTTCTAGTGAAAAGAGAAAATGACTTCAATGTAACAGTGAAAAGTTCTTTATGGTTGGAATAGATATTGAAATTGAAACTGTAAAGGAAGGTGTTCGTATTCAAGCTCTCTTTATGCTTGAAAACAGACACATAAAATAAAAAAAAGACATTTACCGTGACAGACAGCTTCCTCCTTCCATGTTTCATGTCAAAATGAACTTTGAACTCTCCGCTTTCTTCAAATTTAAGCTCAGCGGATGCAGCCTGTCCCTCAGATAGCAATTACAACGTTGGAAACATTTTTGTAAACATCCATTCTGACTGATTCTTCATGTAAATATAAATTGGTGCTAGTGCTGGATAATAACACAAACAAATGCTCACAGTCCTGCCACGGCTTCTTTGAAGCTCGGTTGGGACTCCAACTTCTTCGTGTGCTTTTATCAAACTAGAGAGCCATAAAAAGCGAGGCTTGAAGACCATAAAAATTATCTGGGAATGGGGCAGAACATCACACCTTAGCATTTCAGAGTGTGGAAGGGGTTGAGCCAAGGGTCAGCAGCAGAGGGGGGTCATGTCTGATGTCCCTGAGACAAAAAGCAGAAAATAAAAACAATTGGAAACAGGAAAAACCAAGAGGCAGTGTAGATGAAACTATAAACGACGCAAACATTTTCTTTTTCATTTCATTTCGTCGTAAAAAATCTGATCATTAAATCTGGAGATGATACTACAGTAGGAGAAGTGAATCTTGGGATTTCATGGGAATGATGGTTCAGTACAGTGAACGGTGACCTCTAACTCTTCTGGAGGTCACAACAACAGCATCAGCGTGAAATAAAACGCATAGATAACCTCACATGGTGAAAGAATCCTCCGCTGCCTGCATCCTCACAGCTCTCAGGACTGTGGTATTGAGACTGTTTTGACACACTGCATGTGAAAA
>VMRN01000004.1:4847493-4947554 GCA_010277015.1 Poeciliopsis turrubarensis | reverse complement strand
TTTTGCAGTAATTCATATAGAAGAAAGAGTTTGGGAGAAAATCGACACTGCTCATCACTCTGAATGCACAATTCTCATCAGATAATGGACATGATTTCATTCAGCAGGAACAGAGACGGTCGCAGTTGGAGGGTAAACCTGGAAGAAAACCTGCTGAAGACTTGAGGCCAAAGTGGATGTTTACCTTCCAACTGGAGGATGACCGTAAACGGACAGACACAGCTACTTCTGATTTTTGGAAAAAAATCAAAGTGCGCCTACGGAGTAGAATGGCCCAGTCAAAGTTCAAACAAAAATCCAGCTAAACATCTGTGGTAAGATTTCTGAATCAACCTTCAAAGATACTATCCATCTAATCTGACAGAGATTTAGCTATTTAGCAAAGAATCTTGCTCAAATAGTAGTTACATATCACAAAACTACCTGCATCTCCAACTGTGATGAAACTTTTTATTATGAAAGAAAAAAAACTGAAAGAGAAGTATTCTTATCCTTTTACTTCATAATCTTGCACTGCTTGATTTTGTTTTGTGGTTGTGACAAAACACGAAAAAGGCCTGAAGATGAATCCCTCCGCAATGCTGAACATCATCATATTTCCAGCTGATCTATATTGTCTAAACATCTAAAGCTACTGTTAATTTGCTGCTTCTACCAATGTGCCGTGCAAGACACCTTGAAGACAAAAGCCCATCTTTACTTCCTGAGACCAAAAAAGAGCAGCAGAAGGGAGCGGAGTGACAGGATGTATGCTGTATTCCGGACAGAGATTCGATGGACAGAGGGTGGGGTTCTGGGGCTGCAGTTCAACCGTTTTGTTCTCTGTTTATCATTTTATCACCATGCACTGCAACACATGCAGTTGTCTGTCTGGTGAACTTGACTCCAGTGTGTGTTGTGAACACAAACACCAGCAGCGGCCCATGTCGGAAGAAAGTCACATGTTACATATCAGATTTTTTGGGGGGGTTTCATATGATCTCAGCTTAAACACGATCTCCTTCTTTCTTGCACATGCTCGTTTTTGAAACTTTACTGTCTTTCTTTTATTATTTCATTCATGTCATGTAAGCCAACATCCGGGACAGACCTTGACCACATTTCCTGTGTGGGTGCAAAGTTCTCAGTTCCTGTCAGAGTGCAACAAATGCAACAGGAGTTAACTACGATTAACAAAGAAGAATAGATCGAAATAAATTTGTTTGACGTGTCAGATTTCTCACTTAGAAAAAAGAAAAGTGTCTTTTTTTTGTGAAAGTAACAAAGTAATAAATGAAAAAGAGCAGCCTTCTTGAAATTTTGGAAAGCAATGAGGTAAAACTAAATACAATTCATGGCTGAAATGATTTTTTTAAAATAAAAAATGTTTCACATTACCACAATTGTATTTTTGTGGATCAGAACATCACAACAAAACCCTTATACGATTATGAAGCTTTCAAAAATTTGACAGTTTTTAAAATAAAACACACAAAAATATAACAGGAAACACAAAGCCCACATTCAACCGAACCTTGTCGACAGAGGTTAAGAATTAAAGGTTTCTACAGAGTAGGAAGTTACTGCAGCACATCACCAGTTTTAGGAAGTATGAAATTAAATATTGATGCCAGAGGGGAGAAAATAAAAAGAGGAACAAACCTGTCCAAGGTAAAGTTAAAGGTCTGAAATTTTCAAATAACAAAAGAGTGTGATAGATCTTCTATATCAGTTTAAAAAAAAAAACCACCATGTCTGCTTAGAAAAAGCATCAGATGCATATAGACGTGACACTGAGCGAGAGTAAGAACAAGAACATCTCTGTGAGGAATTTATTAGACTGTAAAAGCATGACTTACCCCCTCCGGGCGCTTGAAAGCAACATCATATGATCAACCAGCCTGTGAGGTTTTAAGTCAAGACTTGTGGGAGGGAAAAGCACAGCCGTGTTGCTCCGGGTCTGCCGCTGAGCATTCACAGCCACCCTGAAGCATACCAGTAACGCCAAAGTGACTGTGTTTGAACCTGCTCTGCTTAACAAACAAGCCACACATCTGCTCTCTTTAAGCCAAGACAACCTTTAGTCTCTTACGCCACAGAAAGTTACAAGCAAGTTCTGGTCCTCCGACTCTGAGCTTCCTGTCCATATCTGGAGGTGTGTTACACTTTTTTTTTTTCTGTTTGTCTCTAAGCAGCAAATGACAGGAAGGATGAAGAGAGAAAGACGAGAGTGGTAACAAGAGGAAGAAAAGCTCTTTTCTGATTGGCAGATGACTCAGAAGTTCAAAAGACACCTGAGAGGCCTCGCAGCACACGCCCATGGCCTTTCAGGCGTTCACATACAGGTCAGCTAAGGGGAGGGGCCAGCATTCATTCCTGCAAGACAAACCAAGACAATGTAGCAAAACCAGACCTTACTCAGATTATACTAGTATAAGTCATCGTCACCTCATTTTCTAATTGCCATGTTGGCTTTAACATACCAGAATGCCAGAAAATCCAGGATGAAGCCCTGACACGTTTTAAATCAGGGTTAGTTGGTATAATTTTTAAAATAAAAATTCCTTTCAATATCAATCATGTAATATAATTAATAATAAATTACTTTTTAAATAAGAAACAATTTGCTTAATTGCTTGATCTTTTGCAACACAGCTCGAAAATTAGCTTTATCATACAAATGGGTTTGTTTGTTTTTTTGTGTGTGTTTTGCACAAACTTTGCATAAGTACATTCTGAAAAGTTAATTCATAAATACATAGTCATTTCTATGTAATTCCTACATATATAACGTCTGAAATGTGGGTGTTAGTAGTATTAACATGCACTTAAATACATTTGAGTAAATTAGAATGTGGAATAGCAGTACAGGAGACTGTACTTGTAGTAAACTTTAAATATTTTTAAATAAATTAAAATGTAAGTACACCTAATAGACCAGTAATAGAATGAGTGTACTTTTTGCATTATACTTTTGTAAATTAAATATTTTTTTTTCCATTTAAGAAATATAAATTTACTATACATTCTAGTCATACAAGTATGGTCTGCAGTTCACTTGCTATAGCTATATTTTCAGGATGTGTGTAGTTTAAAACTGACCTGTTTACATTAGCATTGCAGCTAAGTGGCTTTCCAGCTAGCAACATGTTGCTGCTGTTTGAACAGCACATTCATACATAAATGCTTTATATTGTGACCAATTTATTAGCATGACCTGTATTTCAAGGTTTTGTTGTTACCGAATATATCGTAATTCTTCTTGTTCCTCCACAACAGCAGATGGCAGCATCTCTGAGCTCTAAGGAAAATAAACCGCCGCCTCTTGTGAGAGGAGACAGAGTTCACTTCCTGTTATGTCCGTTCCGCGCGCGCACAAACGCACACCCACCTCTCCAGAACTCTTCCTGCTTCCCAGCCGTCCGCGCCTGCCTGCTGGGGTATCTGCACAATGGAGAAAACGAACGAGTTGAAAATGTGCCTGGAGTCCTCACTGAACCGGATTTTTCAAGCGACGGTGAACGACATCCTGTGCTCGGTGGAGCGGACCCTCTCTGAGTACCAGGGAGCCTTCCAGACGATCCAGACCGAGAATGAAGGCCTGAAGCGGCTGCTGGTTGCACAGAGGGGCGCAGAGTCTGACCACACAGGTCCGCAGTTTGTTTATTCCCTGTGTACTGCGAGGACTTTCTTTGCACTTTGATTCTTTCTTTGATTCAGAAGCCTCATCTTCTTTAAGTTCATTCTGCAGCATTGCATCAAACCCTTAACGAACCGTGTATAAGTCACAGTTTGTGGAAGTACATAAAAAGAAGCTAATCTCCCTAAATCAGATAACACTTGAGCACTGAGATTATGTCAAACCTTTTAGTTTAGTAATGTCATGGAGATTTAATAAGTAGTGACAGCTCATTGTTGTGTTTAGAGCCGCCCTCTAGTGGAAAAAGATGCACTTACGACTCCACTGTGGCTTTTTTGCGTCACATTTCCGGGATTTTTACCCATTTCAGCAACATCAGATATAATTCATTCTACACATGTACCAACGTGGTCATTGTTTTCATTTAACTTTTCCAGATGGATGGGAGGAAGATTCTGCCTCCGACTGGAGCAGTCGTCCTTCTGCCTCCACCCAGACCATGTTTAAGGTGTCCATATGCAGCAGTGACAAGAAAGGCTCAAGGAAGAGACGTAAGAGCAACCTGAAGGAAAGAGCCCTCTCTGCTCCGTTTTTTCTGCAGACAGATCAAATGGAAGAACAGTCATCTGTTGACAAGTCCGTAGGGATCTCAGTTCCTGTGAAGACAGAGCCTGGTTTGGAAGAAAGTGGCGCCGTCGACCTCTCCCAGCCTCCTCTGAATCAGACAGCAAAGCTGGTAAAGAATGAGGCCTCAGAGGTTTCTGGTGATTCCTTCGCAGATGAGGAACAGCTGCATCCTTCAAGCCCTGACCATAGAGGCAGTGAGGGCAGCGTTAAAGTCTCCCTTGTTTCCAGTCGCTACACACAGGAGGGACATTTCATCAAGGTTGAGAAAGAGCAGGAATCTGTCGGTGAAAGTTTGACTCACCCAGAGTTGAAGTATGAACTGAAATATCTGGAGTCAGAGCCGGACCAGAGATGGATGGAGGGAACGCGCATGCACGATACGGAGCAAGAAGAAGTGAGTTTGGAGCAAAGTGATTCTCCCGTTGTTGCTGAAGACGAGACCCAAGAACAAAGTGCCAACCTTTTACACTGCCCAACCTGTCCTAAGACATTCAGCAAAGCAGATTTGCTCAATGTTCACATCAAAACTCACAACAATAAGAAAGATCACAGCTGCGACCTTTGTGGGAAACACTATAAGCGTGCCGACCTCCTCTTATCCCACCGGCGCATTCACACAGGAGAAAGACCGTTCTGCTGCAACGTCTGCAGCAAGACCTACGCCCACCACAGCCAGCTCAGGGTGCACAAGCGGATCCACACCGGCGAGAAGCCCTATGCCTGCTCGTACTGCGAGAAGCGATTCAACGAGAACAACCAGCTTAAGGTCCACATGAGGACTCACACCGGGGAGAAGCCATACGGTTGCCAACAGTGTGGCAAAACATTCCGAAACGTCGGAAACTTGCGGATGCACGAGAGGATCCACACAGGCGAGCGCCCTTACGGCTGCGCTCAGTGCTGCAAGAGGTTCAACAGCCTCGGCGACCTCAAAACACATTACAGGAGCCACACAGGGGAGAGGCCGTACAGCTGTGAGCTGTGCAGGAAGACCTTTAGTCAGACCGGACACCTCAAGATCCACATGCGGATGCACACAGGAGAACGGCCGTACGGCTGCGACGAGTGCGGGAAGAAATTCACGGTGGCCAGCAGCCTGAAGCTGCACCAGAAGACTCACACGGGAGAGAAGGAATACAGCTGCGCGTCCTGCGGGAAAAGTTTCAGGAGGTCCTGTCACCTGAGGAGACACGAGCTGGTGCACACCAAGGAGAAGCTTTTCTGCTGCGGTCAGTGTGGGAAGACCTACGCCGATAATTCCAGCTTGAGGAAGCACCTCAAGATTCACGCGTCGCAGGAGAGCACCCTGCAGAGCGCAGGAAGTACGAGTGAGGCTGGAGTCTCTGCTTCTGCAACACTTCAAGACATGACAGAAACTTAAATTCGTCGGCCTGAAAGTACTCTCTCTACAAGACTACTGTAGAGAGAGAATAAAATGAATAAATTTCCCTCCCAAAACATGATGAGGTTGGTCTCAGAAAAATTCTAGAAGTCCAAAAATTTTGCCAAAACAAAAAAAATCTAGAAAAAATGTTTTGAAAATTTGTGAGTTTCAAAAATAAAAATAAAAAAATGTACTCTTGGAAATTGCTTTTTTTTTTTGTCTAGAAAATTTCTGAAATGAATCTAAAATTTCAGAGTTTTTTGGCACAAATTTCCTCCTTTCTTTTATTTTACAATGGCCCTAATACGCGGTTGTATAAAAGTCTGTGAATAACAGAGAAACAGTAAAGGATTCACTGCTGTAGAGTTAGCTACAAATCAGTTTGAGTGTTTAGCATATTTTACTACATCGTTTACAAAAGCTGCTCCCTTTCTTTGTCTTTCCTGTTGTAGCATCACCAAATGAAACTTTTTAAAAATAGTGATTTTGTTATTAAATCTTCAAAGCATTAAATAAAATAAAAAATGAATTAATGTTTTTTTTTACATATTTACACCACTGAAGTAAGAGCCTTGATTATAAGTTGTGTGGTCTCATACAATAAGATTGTAGACTTGTTTAATGATGTTATTGTCAGCTTTTCTGTAAGTGTTTAATATTCGTCTTTGTGTCTGTGCTGAGTTCTGTTGATTGAGCTGCTGGAAGATGTTTTTATTGTCTTTGCTGTGATTCCAGAAACAGTGACCCACTCTGTGAATGAGAGGGCCGTTATTTGTTGTAGTAAATGTGCAATTACATAATGTAGCAATGTGCACGATGTATTAAATCTGCAAGCTGTCACTGTCATTGTGATTTTTGTGTCATTTAAATATATTAGTCAAAAGACTTTTTTTGTCTCATTTCCTTTTTTAAACGAAATCATTTATATCTTTATTCAAACTTTCCAAATTACAAATTATAGTGTGGAGATTTTGTACACACCAGGATATTTATTAAAGGTTTTTAAGAATGAGAAGCATGCCAAGACCAAATGTTGGATTATCAAAAATCTAATGCTAGTGTATAAAACTGAAATGCTAATAAATAAAAAAAAAGTTCTGTTTTTAGAAGTATCACACATCTAGAAGCTTTTATTTATTAGTTGCTTAACAGCAAGAAAGGCAAAGGAGAAAAACGGGAGCAAATAACCAAGGGTCAGGAATCGACCAACTTGTTTTCTGCCAAGTTACATAAATGTGAAAAATGTTCAATGTTAATTCATTTTAAGATCGGATGCAGAAACAGCTTGCTAATGGGTTTTATTAATACATTCTGCCTCAACAGGCCCTGTGAGGCCATACAAGAGCTAATCCTGCTCATTTTATTATTGGACTACTTGGTATACTTACATCTTCCACAGTGAAAACCTGCTCCATTTTACAACCAGACCTAGAAAATGGCTGTGTGCCAATCTCTGCAGCGCAGTTCACTCGCAGAAAAAAGGCAAGCATTGTTGGGTTTTTGAACTGTATTTATATAATACATCCAAAAAGCAGAACAATACAGTTTTAAATGCATCTTTCTCCAAAGCATGGGTCAATTGCTTCTTCTTTACATAATATGAACAACAAAAATAAAAAATCTTTTAAGAGGTGCAAATAAATTCAACATTTATTCAACCCATAATAAGTTATAAAATTGTGCTTTACGACATACTTTGTGTTGCCTAAAATACTGAACAGTGTATTATAAAAACAATGATACTTCTACTTTTCTAATGTCTTGCATGAGCTAGCTGCGCTGCAGTCCTAAACTGGAGCTATAAGTGGGGTTTTGGTTTGAGCTGTGTTATTTTTACTCATGTCCTGCTTTATAACAGAGCTGAAGCTGACAGAAATTAACATCTCCTTGCTTTTGTTCATGTAAAATTGATTATAGATTCCACAAAGATGCTGTAGTCCCAAAATCCTCCTGAGTTAACATTGATATTATTATTTACATTATTGAAATTTTTACATGTATTGACCTATAACATATTTTGTTGAAAAGCAGATATAGAATAATATCAGAGATTGTCAAAAGATTTTGAAGTATTTGATCTGAAAAGAACCATTTAAAGAGTTTCTTTATGAAACAATGGAAACCAGTAAATAGTTCCATATTTTCAATCACAGAATGTTGATATTTGTTAAAGGTCTGTGATCATCTTCTATTCTTTCCATAAAGAAAACTTTCTTGATGTGTGCCTCGCCGCTCTTCCTCTTGGAAGTTCTTCTTTGGACTTTGGCTGATTTTTCATTTTTCTTTGAAAGACTTAAAATAGAAACTGAGAGACGCATCATTCTTCAGTTGATTATTTACTATATCTAGCATATTTTAAGCTACGTCATTGTGTCCGTGGAAAATTGCCACTTTATTCATTTTTATGCAAACTTACCGCAAGAAATTGCTAAAACATTCTGTCTTTGTGATGGGTTAAAATTTACAAAACCGCCTGAGGATCCAATAAAAAAAATTGCACCTTTCCATTCATTCCTTAAGTTTAGAAACGTTTAAAAGCCTGAATGATTTGTAGAACAAGGCAGAGTGTCTCAGGAACATGTCATACTTTTCTGAGTAACAATCAGTTAAAGTCCAAAGAAGACTCAGGGAAGCCAGAATAACTGCGTAAGACAAATTTGAAAGATTAAAAGGAGATCCTGGTACACAATAAAAATAAATAATTCATGAATCAATATTTTTGCAAAGTACAGGGAACTGTTTTGATTTCTTGTCCACCCGCTGTGGTTTACTGTTGCACATTTATGTCATTCTAATCAAAAATGGTTGTGTTTTGTGTGTGCACAGGCAAATTGGAAATGCATGCCTCCCCGGTTCTTCGTTGTGTTCTGTAACCCGCCGCTTCTTCATCTTAATCCCCCGTTGACGTTCTGCGACTGCTGGGATAAGGTCCAAATCTCCCGAGAGACTGAACTGGAAAAAGCAGACAGAAAACTAATTTATCCATACATTCACATAACCTGGTAAAGCATGAGAAACACAAGAGTAGGCCTCACTTTGTTTGTGTCTCATTGGTTGTGGTTCTGAGGCAGTTGAGTCTCTCTGGGAACTTTTCCTTGGATAGATAAAGGATAGGTTGAATGGTGCTGCTAAAGTCCATCAAGCCAAAAGCGACATAGTGTATATAGCAGCGAAATACATCTTGAGAGAAGTATGCTTTGAAGGGGAACATTGCAACAGAAGGGAAGTAGTTGAAGACAATGATGGCCAGGATTATCAGAACCATCTTGAAGGCTCTCTTCTTCACCGGATGCTTTGCGTCCCGGCCGGGCCCGGTCTGCTTCAGGGCCCAGAGAATGGCTATGTTGCAAAACACCATGAAAGCAAACGTGGAGAGGATCATCACTGTGTAGACCATGTCAAAATTCGCAATGTTTCCAACACATTTAGCTGAAGCGTAGGCCAGAATGATGAGCCAAACCAGGACGGCCAGCACCAGCCTGTGTCGACGGTCCTTCAGCTTGGTGAAGAAGATGGGGTGGATCACGGCGATGTAGCGGTCCAGGCAGATGCAGGTCAGAAAGAGCGGCGAGAAGTCTTTTATGCCGTAGAAGAAGCGCAGGACGTACCAGGTGCTGGTGGTGGTGAGGTAGACGATGTTGGCCAGCTCCAGCGGAGGGATGAGACAGAACAGCACGTCCAGAACTGCCAGGTGAATGATGAAGATATCGGAGGTGGAGGAGTCTCTCTTGTTCTTGTGGATGAGCCACAGCACTGTGATGTTGGCCGGGATGCCCAGGAACATGTTGGTGAACTGCAGGCTGAGGTACCAGATAAGAACTCCTGGCATGTGTTTGCAGCTCTCGTAGATGGTTATATCACCACTGACATTTGCAAATCTCTGAGAGATGTAGAGCCCAGAGACGTTGAAGTCAAAACCCTCCATGTCGGCTGGTCGAATCAGGCAAAAGGAGAAAGCTCTGTTAAGCAACAAATCAGCACACGTTTAAATCAAACAGTAATTAAACTCCATTTAGGTGACTAGGAAGGATCTACGCGTAACATCACATCTGAAATGTGTGCTCTTGTTTTTATGTCATGAATATAACTTCTATGGATGAGGGAAACTGTTTAACTATTCCTTATACACACTGTCATGGAAAAGCATTCAGACCCTTTTGTACTCTAACCCAGTGGTCCCCAACCCCCGGTCCGTGGACCAATTGGTAACGGGCCGCGATGAATAATTTAATATTTCCGTTTAATGTATTCTTTGAGTCTGGGGGATCTTTTATTTTGAAAATCCTTTAACCGGCTTCTCTCTGTTACGTCTTGAGCGCCAACATTGAGCCACAAGCAGCAAAATGAGTCAGAAACAGTTCAGATGTCTTTGGAAAGTTTCTTTGCGAAGGAGAAAAGGCCCAGAGAAAAGACAGGAGAATGGATTTATCCCGGTAGGTGATTCCCAATTTCCAAGCCCGCTCTGCATGATATGACGACCTGCTTCTCCACTAGAGACCAAGTAGCACCCTGTGAATAAGCAACACTTCCGAGTGTCATTGTCTCCCATCACTCCCAGATGGGACCGTCTCGTTAAAATTTTACGAAAGTAAAATGTTCGTTTTGTGGCGCATTCGTATCTTATTTTGAAGGGATATGTACACGTTACCATAGCGAACAGAGTCATAGACCGTTAAGGCAGTGGTTGAGAGGAGATGAGAGGAGTGGAGCTCGTGCGTTTTAGGTCTGGTTCACACGGCACGATTTAAGGATTGTCGGCCGATTTTCCAAACCTCGGTGACGTCAGAGCCGATAAAAGTCCAAGAGGTTCGATCGGTTTGTGTGTCCAGCACACCACAAGAACCGATTCCAGAAGAAAATCCAGTAAAACGCCCAACATAGCATCCGTTAATTTAGAATAATCAAACACGACGACGATGTAGAAGCAGCAGCGATAGTTTGTGGATCATTCGAAGCGATAAAAGTCATGAAAAGAAAAGGCGTTTGATAAAAGATGGCGGCAACAGCCGCTCTGTTTGCTGCTATTTTTGGAGGTGAGTTTTGTGTTTTCGTAGTTAACAGTTTTAACTGAATAAACATAACCACATATGGTAAACATATATAGTAATGACCTTTACAAATATTAATAAATATTTCCACATATCACCTCCGATGTCCACCATAACTCTCAGTTGCCATGCCAAGTGGTTGGGATTCCCTCCGTTCTTACGTCACCGCGCTTTCAGATTGGCTGCCTGTCACATTCAACAGGCTGCGCATTTTCAAAACAAACTTGAAAATGAGATTTCAAGAGAGATTTCAAGACAAATAAGTTCATATTTGTGAATGCAGGAAACACGATTTTCTTTATAATTCAATCTGTCTGTTATATCATGTAATTTAACATCAAAATATATGATTGATTGGTTTCTTGATACAAAACAGGATATCAATCATAGTGTTTTATGTCAAAAACAGAATGATTATTTAAATAAGACATGGTAATTCCCAGTTAAGCTAAGTTATTTGCTGACATCCCATTTCTCTCATTGTCCAATACAGTTATCTTTCCTTAAATCCTTATAAGTTCATCTCTTACCATTGTTTTTTCTTTTCCGACTTACAAGCAAGGTGAACAGACCATAAAAATATTTTGTGAAGTCCCTTGATTTAAAAGTGTTTAAATGCTGCATGTAGGTGCCGGAAGTATGAGCTTATATTCAAATGTTGCTCTGTCACCTCTTCTACTTATTTGCATTTGCAGTTCCTTGAAAGCAGAATCCATAAAAGCATGTTCAGTAAGCAGAAGTCAAAAGCAGTAGTAGAGACACAGTTGTCTCTACTAAAGGTCAAAAACGCTCTAGCGTTTTTGACCTTTTTGGCACGGAGAGTGATTATAATAAAATGGAAGCCGCCATCACATATCCATTGGCTTCGAGATACAATGTATTTCATTAAACTTGAGAAAATTTGGTTTACTTTAAGATCCCTTTGAAAGATTAATTTCCCTAATGTTCCAGACTGATGAGGCGGTATGCATGTAGCTGATGTTTATCATTTTTTATCAATGTCTCTTTTTCTTCCATCTTCCTCCTTTAGTTTGACTGATGTATTGACAGAAGTATCCCCTGGCACCGGATTTTTTTTGTTGTTGTTTTTTTTTGTTTCGTGTGTGTGTGTGTGTGTGTCTGTGTGTGTGTCTGTTTCTGTCCGCTAGCACAGTACGTTTACTCTGATCCACTTAATGTATTTCATGTCTGTATGTTTGGGTTTGTTCTAGCCCAATTAGGTTTGTATGTTAAAGGTACATTGTTAACTGTATAACTACTGCACTGCCTTCACATTGTACCTCATGTTAAAGCATAAATAAAGTTTTGAAAAAAAACAAAACAAAGAAACACAGTTGTGCACAGTCACAGTTGTGATGAAACTCTTAAAGCGACCTCAAAAGAAAGCTCAAGTCGTATTAAAAACAGATCATAAGAATTAATGTCTTTCAACTTGCAACATTAATTTGTTGTATTGGAGATAACTTATTTTGAGTCGTCCCATAATTTGAATCAGATATCAACCTCGCTCTATTTTCAGTTTCACGTTGACACCATTTGAATCTGTCGCGCTGCTTCAGTGACAATTCACATTTCCACATGCAGAGTTAATTTGGAGTGATCTTTGAGGCCTACGCTCCAATTTTACAAGACGCCTATTTTAACATAATTTTATTTTCTCTGTGTGTGATTCACGTTGGTCACGTACAACATTAATGTTGTAATAAAATTGATCCAGCATAGCCTTGTTATCAGTTTTATTGTGTCAGAATTGTTTTTATTCCTCTTTGCCTCATTAGTTCATGGAATATCAAACAACAGTTCAGACGAGACATTCAATTATATCTAATCTGTTACCTCAGGTCATTTTTATTTATCTCTCGTGTTTGAACTTAGTAAATTATTTCTTTTTTTTTTTTTTTTTTGGTCAGTTTTCATGATGGAGCTTCATGTGAAATAAAACTGCAAGATTTAAATGAAGATAAAATGCCCTAAAAGGTCTTGAAAGCATATTTTTGGACTTATAGCCGTTAAGCTGCAAAAAAAAAAAAAATGTTTTGCAACTTCCTTTACACATCACTGGTTACAAAATTTTTTCTTCAGCTGAAGACATAAACTCGTCCAGGCATTCTTTAGAGTAATATAAGTAAGTAAAATACTTAAAATATATAATATATATATGTGTATACTGCTCAAAAAAATAAAGGGAACACTCAAACAGCACAATATAACTCCAAGTACATCAAACTTTTGTGAAATCAAACTGTCCACTTAGGAAGCAACACTGATTGACAATCAACAATGATTTTGTTGTCAGCACATTCAACTTTGTACAGGACAAAGCATTCAATGAGAATATTTCATTCATTCAGATCTAGGATGTGTTATTTGAGTGTTCCCTTTATTTTTTTGAGCAGTGTAGATCTCTTGGTGAATTACAGTAGATATAATTTAATCTCTACCTGTGAAACAAAACTGTTATATTTTAAGAATATGCAAACTTGGAAGAATAAACTATGTTATTTTTAAAACATATCTCACTAACGTACGCCTTTAGCTTTTATAATTTGAAACGAAGCCTCATACCTCTTTCAACAGGACCCCAGTCTTGTCTGGATTTCACTTCTACGAACTGAGATGTGCGGGAGCTTCGCTGCGACTAATGTAATTTCCTATTTCGCTCTGTTAGAGCTTCGCCGGGAAACTGCAGTTAAAAATGGCCTCCAGGCGTGCCAACAAATAGGGAACTACGTCACAACACTATCGCTATCGCATGTAAATTAGGAGTCAGAATGCGTCCGGGACGTTTGTCACAAATGCTAAGCAGCAAACTCAGGTGCAGATATTTCCATAAAACTGTGCACTCTCTGTTTAAATTCAAATGCTTAAGGATAAGCCAAACTCACCTGTTGACCTGCGAGGTGACATATCCATCGACTCTTCACTGTGTCTGCAGTGTTCCTGCATGAGGAAACACTGAACCTTCACCTTAAAATGGACAGATTGCATCCTTTAGAGTGTGAGCAAACACTTGAGGGATTGCTCAAGATCATCCAATCACAGAGTGGGTATTGAGGGTGTGGAAGCGAAGGATCTTCCCCTAGAATCCCACGATTGTCTTCGTTTGGCCCCTCTCCATCAAGATTAGTATGATCAATCTATTACTAAATTCACAAAATTCACTAATACATTAACTACATTTATACATTTTGCAAATAAGTTCAAGTTAAAAATGAATATTGGTGAAATCAAGTGACAGCTAACAGTGTCCGGAGACACGGCGTCGCATCTTCCATTCGCACCAATTGACACTGATGCAACAAACCGACGGAAAATCGGCGGTAAACAACTGATGCAACAAGCCTGTAAATCATATCTGATTAAATTCACTGTAACATGGTGTAATATGTTGCGGGGCCTTGCAAAGGGATCCATAAATTTGATCCTAAATTCTTTTTTTTTTTTTTTTTTTTGCATTTTGTCCTGTTGCAATCGCAGACGGATTTTTATCAAGATTTTATGCAATAGATCAACAAAAAGAAGAGCATAATGGTGAAGTAAAAGGAAACTGATACGTGTTTTCCATGTCCTTTTCCCTAAGTAAAATGTAAAAGGTGTGGCGTGCATTCGTATTCAGCCACCACTGCTCTGACACCTATAAAATCAGAGTGAGAAATCGCATAATCAACTAATAGAGCCTGCTTTCAGTTAAAGTCAGCATGAAAGAAATACAGCTGTTTTGTGAAGACTTCAAAGATGTTTTTTTTAGAGAACATCACATACAAAACAGCATCATAAAACCCAAGAAACACCAACAGATCAGGGAGGAGGTCAAATCAGAAAGAAGCAAGTTGCAAAACAGGCTAGTTTGAGCTTTGAAGGACGATCAAACCTACCAAGTTCTGGATGTCTACCCGATAATGGACAGGGAGATACATAATCAAAGAAGAGGTCAATGACCTCTGAACCTCTGGAGGAGATTCAGAGATTCTCAGCTCAGGTGGTAAAGCTCACTTTAGGTCGTCTGCTACTGATCCTACTCTAATCCTGTGCAATTTTGCAAAAACAAGTAACAGAAATTTCATTGTCTAACTGTGCAAAGCTAAGAGCAGCACACCGAAGGAGATGCAGCAGCAAATGCAGCAAATGGTGTTGAATCAGTCGGAGCCCAATTCAAATGCATGTCACACTGTTCAGACTATTTGTAAAAATAAATGGTAAAAAAAGAAATAATCACACCAGACCTTTGTTTTTCCTTGAGTGTTGCCATACTCCCTGAAGAAGCAATAAAATGCATTGAAATGTGTGGCTGTGGTTTCCAAGGGAACACTTAAGACAGCAAAAGAAGTAGGTATGTTTCAAAGCGCTCAACAAGAATCACCTCATAACCTCCTGTAGCCTCTGGCCTTTTTACTCCTAAATTTAAAAGACAACTGTGTGTAGCAGTCACTCTCTAAAGTTCATTAAGTGAAACATTAAACCCATTTCTCTCTCTCTCTCTTTATTCTCCTACCAGTTGTGCTGCATTTTGTGGTGATTAACTTCTGAGGTGGTTTCAGGCTGTTTGAACTGTTTTATTGCTGGAGTTGGACTGTGATTTGTTTACCTTTGTGTGCCCCTCGCCTCAACTTGTTTGCAGAGGTGTTGCGTTTCCCATATGGCAGAAAATTTCCACCAGTTTGGTAAATTCTGCAGAAGTGGGAGAACACACTCCAGATGCTGCTGCAACACAGCCGTGTTTTTTTTTTAAAATCTACTATTGTAGATACCTCAGCTGCTTTATGAATTTATCAAATTTTAAAATATTATTTTGCGTTCTGTAAATTGAAATAATTTCATTTTGGCTTACAATTAAGGAGATATCCTTAAAACACAGTGGGAAAAAAGGAATGAAGTTAGGGTTGTTAGTCAATTCTACCCTTTTTACACATATTTTCTTTCACACTGCTGTGCATTACTGCAAAAAAATGAGCAAACTGCAGACATTAAATGATGGATGCAGAAAGAAACACAACCAAAGTTGCTGCTTGGAAGCACTTTTATTCATTTCAATCACCACTTATGGAGTTTGGTACCCTCAGTGGAAAGAAAAGGAGGTCCACATACCACAGGGTGAACAGCAAAAACAAGTGGGAAACAGACCTGCGCAGACATCCCAGCAGTACCATTAAAAACTATCTCGGCCGTACCGCCACCCACCACTCAAATTCTTCTGTAAACTTGAGGATGGCTTCATGCTTTCAAACATCTACACGCATCCATTTCCGGGAAGAATCTGGGAAAAGGGAACTCGTACAAAGGCGATGCTTGTTTTCCATGCTAACCTTTAATCTCTACATTTCAAAGTTAAATCTCTCAGTGGAGTTCTCAACAAGATCCAAGCAAAAAAAAAAAGGGGGGGGGGGGAGGAATCCACTGTAGCAACATGCAGATGGCAGATTTCTTTCTTTTTTTTTTTTTTTTAGCTCTTTTTGCTTCTGGTATAACGTCAGAATCTTGCTGCAACATATTTACCATCTATCAAACTTATTCTCATAGCTTTCTTTCACATGCAAACTTCCATATTTCTCCTCATCTTCTTGTGTTACACCTCTCAAGAGCTTGTCGGCTGACTTTGAGTCATTTCCACACGTGCGTCATAGCACTGAAAGCTTAAGTGATCCTTTTCAAGAAAGCAAGTTTGGAACATCTGAGCTGCCCTTCGAACAGAGAGGCAATAAAATATTAATGAGCTCATGAGGCCCCCGAGGAGGACATTTCCAGTTAATTAGCTTGTGCTTGTTGTGAAGGCCATATTTAAGCAAACCATGCAGATTCAAGTCCAGTATTTAAAAAGATTGTTACATCATGTGCTAACTCCTCAGACTGATTGAATAATTATGAGACTGATCGATGTCTTAATACAATCTAGTCTTGCTCAACTTCATGACATACTCCTGAAATGTCCTACTTTGTATATTTTTCATATTTTTGGTATTGTTCATCAATAATTTCAGGGAAGTATTTGAAACTGTCATTTTCCTCTTTGCTCCTTTAGGAAGTTATTTAGAAGCCTCCCTGGTCATAAACCTAGATATGTGGGAGGCATTCAATAAGTTTCTAAGACGTTCCTCTCAACTTCGTGTGTGGAAAAAGACTCAAAGTACAAAACAAGTCTGAATATGTAACATCCTAATATAAAATATATAGATTTTATTACTCATTTATCTTTGTGTTTGTAAAAACACTTCAAAAACCAGACAGAAATATAATTTGATATCAAAAGGAAGGAAATACTAAAAGTGAAGGAACATTCCTCTCCTATGTTGATTATATATATATAAGTAAGAAACTATAAAAATGACTGATAGGTCACAGCAACTGAGTGATAACATTAGCTGGAGTATGGCGTGTTATTCCAACAGAATCTCCCCTAAATCATCCCCGCTGTCCAAACAGCCTTCTGTGCCATTTTAACTGAGCTTTGCTCGCAGTGAAATTTGTGTTTTGTTCCTTGTGCAGCTGAGCAGCAGAAATGGAAGCAAGCCTTTCAGGAGGAGGAGTGTTAAACTTCCAGATGCGGATCTTCGAAGAAATGGAGTGATTGGGATCATGAGACCTGCGTGCTTTGACGAGTCCTCTTGTTTTCCAGCGTAAGAGGAGTTTGTTCTCAGCTCACGCGGGTCAGGAGTGTTCACATCCAGGGAGCGTTTGGTTTGACCTGTAGATGACTGGCCTCGCTTGTTTGTGTGCTGCACCTGAAAAGGTGCATCACTGCCATTAATGTTCAGCCAGGTAAACAGAAATCTCCCAGCTCTCCCTCACACCGGCACAGATACGCTGGCTGGGCCGCACAATGAATCGCCTCTGATGATGATTTGGAAGCTAATCAGATAAAGGTGGAATCCATGGTGCCGGCGTCATGTGCGCTGCGAGCTCGAGCCTCAAAAAGCTGCTTTATCAGAGCCGACTTCTCCTGCTCGAGCTGAGTAATGCGCTCGCTCTTCTCCGTCACCTCCTGACAGAGCAGATGGGATAGAGACCATCAGTGGGACACGTCAGGAGAGAGTTCAGGTGAAGATTTGAAGGGATTGTGTCGAACCTGAGTGAGAAGTCTGTTCTGGTCCTTTAGTCTCTGAATGGCTTGAGGAGGAGCTGGAGCCGGGGCCTGGGAGTTCACTGAGAGAACTGCTGTCTGAGCACCGCCACTGGGAAACGACGGCTGGGAGACAAACAGGGAGCAACGGGAAGAGGACAAATCTCAACACATTTAAGAATTAGAAAATGTAAAACATAAATAACTCATTGAAAGGACACAAGTAACTTTAAAAGTGCCATTTTGAACCTTAAACACCGAAAGCCCCCATCATCTGGATGATGGGAAGGGGTAGCAGCATAGATAGCAGCTTTGTTTTATACAGAAAACATTGATTTCTTCACCTAAAAGACCAAATATCTGGGATATGTTTAAGGCACATTAATTTCACAAAATATCCTATTCAGAGCTAAGAGAACAGAGAAGAGAAGAGTTTGATTTTATCCATTGAAAACACTTTTTGTACAAGGAATATGAAACCACGGGTGGAGGGTCAAGGTCAATCAGGAGACCAGAGGTGTGTTTGTCAGCTTAAAGTTTAAAAGGTAAAATGAATGTGTTTGATAGTGGCTTTCATTTTTGATGACTCTTCTGTGAATTTAACACATCCGGACCAATCATTGAATTGAATCAATAACCGCTCCATTCCCCGATTAGAGCGTCGTCACTGCAGAGCAGGGAAACCCGTATGAGTAAAACACTGTATAATCACGTGTAGAAAAGGGAGACTTTCAGCTGCTTCCATTCACTGATGCTTTGTAACAACAATATGGATCCTGGTGACTAGACTGTTAGTAGAAATGGAACAAAATCAGACTGGATATGAAAATTACAGTATCACAACGTTTTCTGATATCCGTCTTTATGTTATTATTAGTTTTTCACATATAGGAGCTGGAACATTTGCAATTCATAATTTCTTCTTACATATCTTGAGTTTTGAGTTAATGCACTGAGTTCAGTGTGTATATTCGTTGTCGACTATCGGCAGCATGTTCAACTAAATTCCTATGGGGGGGGTTTTCCCAGGTTTCTCAGCTTCACATATGAAAATGTGACGCTGAAAACAGCTGAACTTAAACTCGACTTTAATATTTAAGCTTCAACAATGTCTCCTGTCTTGTATTTCAGAGTAGAATTGGAAAGGAATTCTACTTTTTAGTGGCAAATTTACAAATTCTCAGTGACGTATTGAATTTCTAGCCAGTGTTTCAAGGAGGCTTTGTGGATTTGTAATCAGTAGAACAGGAGGCAAGTATTTCACATAATGTTCCCCGGAAAAATCCAGCCAATTTCCAACCGCAAGGAAACAATCATGAAGAGAGACTCCAATTCCTCCTGAGATGAGGAACATCTTTAGCCTTGTTCACAGAAAGCAGACGTTGGTTTGGATCTAAACTGGATCTACACTAAAACGTTTTAGACATCTCAATAGATAATACACTGTTACAAGTTTCTGCTATGTGAATTTACTCAAACACAGAACGAATTATACTTGTTATGTTACAATAAAATGTAATATTGCAACCTCAGTGAAGAAACCAGAGCAGAATTGTCGGTCTTACACACGATTAGATTAAATTTTACCCTGCATTTTGGAAGCATTTGACACTTACCATCCCACTGCAGCAAAGCAGCTCATTAAGGCAGCGATTGACTTCTTGCAGTTTGGGAATGAGAACATTCATGCGACTTGGACTGGCATCTGTGAAGAACTCCTGGAACAAATCAAAGCGATTGATGGAAAAAAGGTGAAGAAAACAAAAAAAGTCAGGACAGACAACGCCTGTCTGCAAAACACTGCAAGCGCAGTAGTTTTTTTCCCTTTCATTAAACATTTCTAACTTAATATTTTAACTCCTTTGTGTGCGACCTAAGAAAATGGATTATACTTATTTTCACATTTACAGTGCTTAACTTTGTGAAAAGGCTTTTGCAGAGGACTCAGAGTTTTAAAGAACTGCAGCAAAAACACGACATCGTGGAGTTACCAGGAATCCTGACATGCTGTTTAAGAATTATGAAAGAGTAGATCTGTCCTACCAAAACAAACATAAACATGTGGCATTTTCTACATTGCTGGAGTCTTAACTGGATCTGTGTATTTCTGTCATATGGGATAAATGCTGAGCTTTTTGACAATAAGCACATGAGGACGTTACGGCATGAAACACAGAATATGAACAGATCTGCGTTTTTCAGAGGAACTGTCAGAATCTCTGGAAGGCGGTGTAAGGATTTAATGTCAGACAGTGCTTGTCCACTATTTATCCAGTTATTTTTGAGGCTATTTTTTCCTGGAATGGAGGTGCATTTGAACCTACCGTGCAGTGAGAGCTTTGTCCGACTTGCCGCTGTCTCTCCGTGACATTGTGGATTTGGCCTTGGTACCACTCTCGGGCCCGCTCTACCACTTCCAGGCCTGACAGCAGCGAATCCTTTTCCTGCTCCAACTCCTTCATTTGCTTCAGCTGTGTGAGATGACGCATAAAACGAGGAAGTGATGCGGGACAGTGAAAGGGAATCACAGGGAAACTAAAACCTGTGTGAACTTCTTGCTTAAAGTTGAAATTTTACATATCACGTATGAACAGACATATGACCTAATGTCCTGTTTTAGATGCATTAGCAAAATTATTTCTATTTATTTTCATTGAATCAAACATTGTGGTTATCCCTCCATAAGCTCCTCACAATAACTTGCTGGAACTTTGGCCCGTTCCTCCAGACTGAACTTCTGTAACTGAATCAGGTTTGCAGGTCGCCCGACTCTCATGAACATCTTCTGTCCTGTCCACAAATTTCCAACGGGACTGAGATCAGGGCTTTGTAACATACATCATAAAATATCGACTTTTGTTACCCTTAAGCTAACGAATTCTCTGGTGTGCTTAAGATCATCAATAAAAGGCCCATTTGTAAACAACTTTTAACTTATTTCGCTCAAATCTTGAGATGTTTCTCCAATAATTCCACATCATTTTCTTTCCTTATCTATATTTTTAAGTGCACCAGTCCCTCCTGCTGCAAAAGACCCACATTTTATAGTCCTGCCTCCTCAGAGCTTCATAATGGGAAAGTTTCTTTTTGTTGTTGTTTTTTTTAGGCCAAAATGCCTCTTGTTTTTTTCTTGACATTAAACAGTCAGCTACATGGCTTAGCACTTGAATTTTTTTATGTCTCAAAAAATAATCTTTGTCCATGAGTGCATATGAAAGCTGTAATCTGTTGCTTTACAAGTTGTGTCACTGTGGGCACAAGTTGTACCCACAGTGACACAACTTGTGACACAACTTGTGTCACTGTTGTGACCTAATCTCCTGTTTTAGATTCTTTAGTGGGCGTACAAAGGTGTCTTACTGTGTTTTAACTTGTGCAGAATTGCTTGAACAGATGAACATGTCATCTTCAGGCGTCTGGAAATTGTCCCTGAATATGAACGAGGCTTGAGGAGGTCCTGACATTCTGCCCATTTCCTTTTTTTTTTTTTTTTTTTAAATTTTCCATGTTATCATAGAAGTAAGCCATTTGTTTTAGGTATGTCAAAACACAAATTCACAGGCAAGCCTCAAATTTAACTCATTTAACCTGTCAGAAATTCAACAGCTATGATTAGAGTAATCTTCATGTAAACTTTTTTTTTTTTTTTTACTTTCAAGCAAGTAATAAATTAATTAATGTGGGACAGGGAGAAAAATTTTTTTACTTTTTTGTCTGTTCTCAACTGGATTTCATGAAGAGACCATTTAAATAAAGGAGAAAACTGTTTGGCGTTTCCCACGCAGTACTTATTAGGACAATTTTCAAACTGTTGCCAAGACTAAATCTAATCATAGTTCTCGGTTCGCCAGCAGTTTGCAAAGCAGACAAACTCCCATGTTTTCACCCGGGCATCTGCAGCCCGCTCTTTTGTGCTGGACAGAACAATGGCGCCACACCAATTGTGCCGAACTCTCTCCCATCCTGGACAATGTTTAGAGGGAAAAGTGAGTCCGCCGTCATGGCAACCCCACAGCAACCCAAGAATAGGGGGAAACAGTAGATCCACTTCAACTATGGCCACCCCAGTGTGTGCTTGTTAAAGAGACCGAGGGAGAACGATGTGTGAGAGGGGAAAATGCATGTGTGTTTGCAGAACAGCCAGGCTTGCATTGAGTTGTGCTGACCGGGCTATCTATGGACCTTGCTGCCTTAGTCCAGGCCTCACTGCTGGTTTCCAGCCACCTGATCTGTCAACTTTCTACAGTCCACTAACAATCGCTGAAATGGCCTGACACTGGGTAAAAATAAAGCCGTGCAATACGTTTTAGCTCTTTGCCAAGAAGCCTGAAGAAAGTGTTTACAGAAGAAGAATAAAAGGGGCTGGAGGAGAAGCATAGATCAGCATTGGGCCCCAAGCAGGAAAACTCAAAAAGAAGAAGGGATGGAAGGTTTTCAAAACCTGTAGGTGTCTGTGCTGTTATCCGAGTGACTGAGCAAACACAGACACACACACACACAACAAAGCACGTAGAATAACACGGCACCCCTCTGCATAAGCTGTTTGGCTTAGACTCCAAAGAGAAACCAGCAGCTGTACAGCAAAACTGTACAGAGAACAAAACAGGCTCAGGAGCTGAAGCCAAGTCGCGACACAAAACTCATCAAAAAAGTCTACAATTATTTGAAAAATATGTATTATGTCAGTGAATAAGTCATTTTTTAAAAAATATATATATATATAAATTTCCTGAAATGTTGACTGTGTCAGATCTAATGTGAGCTCCACAGAAACTTTGAACCAATAAACATGTCCTTTAGTCTCCAGAGTAAGAAGAAAAGATCAATCTTAAACATCCCCTCCAACAAGCAGCAACGTCTAACAGCTCAACGGTGATCCCAACCAGTTACTTCATCTGCCGTCACAACACAATCTCAGAACCGCAGCTTCATGAAATTACCTCAAAAAAACCTTGTCAGTCTTCTTCAACCAGCCCTGGCCTACTCACCCAGAGGAAAAACTGCAGAGCCTTGTTGCTGTACAGGCTATTGCTGAGGGGGATGAAGACGGTTGTGTAGGCGGCCCACACAGCCGTCCAGGCTGGGCCGGGTGGGCCAAGCGAGTCCTCTACTTCTACCAGGCCCCCTGGCCCGACCCGGCTCACTACCATCAGGGCAATGAGGGGCCAAGACGGCCTGGGTGGGAGGGATGGAGGGAAGGTGGGAAGGGGACGGGGGCGGAGGAAGAAGAAGACGAAGAAGAACTGAGGGGAACAGGGCGTTGATCAGTCAGCCTCTATCTAGTCACAAGGTGCCGAGGGGAGAAGAGACAAGAGACGGCAACACAAACACAGAAAGAAAGAGAGAAAGAGGAGGTGAGCAGGAAAGAGTGAGAAATGATGAAGTGTGTGTGACGAGTGGGGGGCGGAGGGGTGAAAAAAGAGAGGAGGCCTCAGCTCAGCTGCTGGTCGAGGGAGGGGTTAGAGGGAAAGGAGGAGAATCCATGGACCAATAGGAAGCGCCAGAAGCCACACTGGGATGTCTTTTCAAAAACATTTCCATGTCTTATTATATAAATTAAATATTGTTGGAATGTTTTTCAACACAGACCTCAAAGACAAAGCTTCACACTTAAAATCTCAGACAACTCACTGATTATCATTCATTTAGACTGAATCATTATGAATATTAATAGAGCATTAACCCAGAAATGCAGTACTCTTTTGAGGTTCCACAACATGAAGAGAGGCATTAATGGCAACACACGCAGACCATCTATTTGTTTCTTCAGTGCAGAAACAAACGGTGTGTAAAATGTTTTTCCAACTCAAACATTTCTTTAGAGACAATTATTTTTAATTGGTTATCATTTAAGACAAAACACAGCAGCTAAAACAAAGAAATGTGAGACAAAAAGCAAGTTTGGCAATAATTTTTAAAAAATTACAAAAATAATTTCCTGTATATGCAGTAATGCCATTAGAACCTTCTTCTAATTAAATTATCTAACTTATACTGCGTTTAAGACATAAAATTTAATGATTCGGTTTTTAAAAACCTTCAGAAACCTAACAAGTTTTAGAACGTGGTTTTACAGTGAGAAGATGTTAATATCTGTCAGTTCAAGAACACTACTGGTGTACGTTGAGTGGAAATCTTAATGATGACCAAAACCTAAATGTAAATGAGTCTGTAGCTGAGTTCGTCACCCGCTATCAATAGATGTCAAAGCAATGACGTAATCAAAGGTTTGTGCAAATGAGGATGTGGGATTGAACACCAACCATTCCATAATCCACTCCGTTGGAAATGGTATGCCTCCGATGCTCTTCTCGACTCCGCCCGTGTCGCCTGGAACCACCGGTTAATCCTGTAGCTGATTCACTCTGTGATCTTGGCAAACCTGATTTTGTAACACCTAAACACAGTGCGATGAAAACAATTATCAGCACCACATCGCAACCTGGAAGAATGTAAATACAGCAACACCAAAAAGAAAGCCCGCCACTTTTAGAAGACACAGTGCAACCTGAGGTGGAATAACCTTGTAAATAGATAAACAAAGCATTAAAAGTGTGTAACATTACTGTAATAACAAAAATATGACAGAATATTTGTTATGTTCTTACATCAGGAATAGTTTGTAGCTGTTAGAAGGAGTTTCGTCATGTTAGTTAATAGATGTCCACACCTCACAATGATGACAAATGACCAAGACACTAAAGATCCCAGGGAATGCTGGGGGTGTCAGCAAAATGTAAATTCCCATCACAATCTTTTGAAAAAAAAAAAAAAAAAAAAGATCATCCCAACACATGATTTCCCAATATCATGCAACTCCAAGCAAGATATATTTTTCATGCCGGAGAAACTTATGCTTTTCTACCAAGCCCTTGTTTTTTGTTGGTTTATTGCTACAGAAGCACTAGATTGTATAGAAATTAGTTTTTTTATGTGCCACATGAGGGAGCGCTAAGCTCTGAATTAGGCTGCTGTCAACAGCAGGGAGGCTTTCATTACATCACATGTTCAGTGATGCATTAAAAGAGTTCAGTATCTCCTTGAGCCTGGTTTGATTGCTTCACTAAGAGAAGCTCACTGAAGAAAATACAGTTTCTGATTTTCTCTTCCCTTCTTCATTTCATTTCTTCATAAATACCCACTCCTTCAGGAAGTTTCCAAAATACAATTCAGGCACATTGGTACTTAATTATATTGATTAAACGTTCTTAAAACATGATTCTCCATTAGGGACTGATTCAAACGAGGCCACTGACAAAACCTTCTTCTCCTTCAATGAAGCACAATAAGTTTTCCAATCTGTCCAGTTGTTGTTCTGTTGTGTCTGTTAAGGTTTTTTATTGCTTTCAGATTCAGAAATTTCGATGAGGAGCACCGGTGCTTTCCTTGCACCAAAGCATGATAGAAGAGGAGGTGAATGCTAGGAATTTGGGGAGGATTTCACTGCAGCAGCAAATCACTGCGCTCTGCTGTGTTTGCTGTAATCTGGACTAAACCATCGGGCTTTGGCCGCACATCAGAGATTATATCACAGTCATTGGTGTCTGTGATGTTGTCTGTATTTTAGCCATGCATATTTGAACAAGCAGCAATATGCGACGCCTGTCAAGGGACTTACATGCAACATTTTGCTAATATTTCAAATCCAGCTAAATTGAGAGAGCGAGGACGTTGATGAGGGGCAATAACCCTCCGGTTCAGGTCAGGACATGCTCAGTTCAGAGACGGATGCCGTGTTGTTAACAGTTGCCAACTGTTTGAGCATTTCCCTTAATGTCGTCTCAGACGGCTCAATCAAAACAAGAACATCTCACCAAAACAGGAAAGTGTTTCTGTCTGGCCAAAGTGGAACTGATTCCATTCAGAAATGATATGGAGACATCAGATAAAAACTGAGCTGAGTGAAAAAGATTTAAAGTGTAATTATATCATGATTCTTAACGAACGATTCTTTTAGTATTGATTATTCTATACTATTTTTTTTTTATTTACCAATTAATAATTATAAAGCAAAAAGTAGTTGATCGATCTTTTTTTAAGAGAATTTGAGTCAGGTGAGGATTAAAACTATGCCCTTTGAGAAATTCTGAGACAAATATTTACGCACATTTTTTGTTTCTTAGATTCAAAATGTATTTATAATTTCTGTGCAGATTAAATGGTTGCTTAACTGCTGCTGTGACTGTGTTGTTCTTTGAGCAAATCACCTTTTCTAATTCTGGGTAATCAATTAGTTGATGATTATTTCCATAATTCATCACAATTAATCTGACTGTTTCATTCTCATATTACACAGAGATGATCCAACCAATCGTCCAGAACTTGAAATAAACTATTTATCCTTGATGGGTGACTGGTGATAAGTTGGTCAAATACTAAAAGATTATCATAAAAACTAAAAATGCAACATTTTCGTTCAATAAACCACTCAAACAATTGCAGATACTTTATTGTATTTTTTTAAGATGAGTAAAAATGGAGTGAAGTTTGGGAAAAACATACTTTATTGCATACATTCGCATAACCTTCTATTGTCACTCCTTCATTTCTTTTGCGTTTGAACTTCATCTGTCAAGAAGCCTGCTCTTTTACCTGTCCTAGCGCTTAGAAAAAAGAAAAAACAAGCAAAACAGGTCAAAATTGACAACTTGTATAAAATCAGAAATCTGTAACAACCAGAAAATGACTGATCAGAATAATGTCAGTCTTCAGGTGCCTCACATTGCAAATGAGCATCGCTTGGAATGAAACATTGGGATTTAAAAGCTGTGTTTCTTGTTGGTAACAATTTCAACTCAAGCAGCAAGTAATATGATTCTCTCATTGTAAAAATGCTTTCAACTTATATCTTCCATTTTCTCTGCCTAGTTTAACTGAGTTAACAGTTTGGGAGTTGCAATCTCACCGTATCTGTCCGTCTCTCTGAATGAAAACCAATGCTGTCCTTAGTGAAAGTGGTTAAAGCAGTAAAAGCCCTGAGGGTTGGACAGCAATGGCGAGAGACCATCTAATAATACAGCTCTGGACAGGCCTGTGTGCGTACAGATGAGACAAACTGACAGGCACGAGCTGAGTGAGTTAGTGTGTGCATGACAGAGACGAAGGGTTTTTTAGTGAAGGAGGCGGAAGCGCAGAATAAGATAAGGACTAAGGAAGAGATGTGGAAATTTCTTAGGTTCTTTGACCTACATTTATTGCACAGGGGCAAAACTGGGTGATGGTCAGGCTGCACAATCCTAAAGGAAAATCACTTCAGCTCCTGACATGACCTCTGACCCTGCCTGCGGTTAACAACAACAGTTATTTAATCGGGGGCTCGTGATTGGAGCACAGCTCTCTGGCCAGGCCCTGTTTATATTGTAACTCTAGAGTTGGGTTGTGAAAACCAACAGGTCTCTCTTACTGAGTCTTTATGAATCGTTGCCATTTTAACACCAGCTGATATGCAATTATTTCAATTTAGAAATGACTAATTAGTTGTGCAAAATTGATGATAGGATAAATTATTTATTGCTTCTTTATGTTTATAACTATTTTCTTAAAATGTCATGTCTTAAGCACAAAGTATTTTTTTTTTATTTCTTTTTAAGATGGAAGAACAAAGCAGTTCAGCCAAATGATCTTAATAAGCTGGAATTGAGCCAATTTAAAAAGATGTAACAGTGGACAGTGTTTACTAAAATGACCTAGACTAGTGTCTAGGTCATTTTAGACCTAAAATGACCTAAGTTCTAAGTTTGAGCTTAGAACCATCCCTGAACTTCACCAAGCTCCAAGAGTTTATCCCATTGCACAACGTTGATTTGCAGCCACTTACATGGTTGGAGCTGCGGAGACTCCAGCGCAAGCGACTCGATGTTCCTGATTCTGCTCTGCTGCGGCTGTGTTGCTTTGCTGTCGTGGCCCGGGTCGGCGTGGTAGCACAAATCCTCCGGAGCGACGGGGGTCCGCTCCGCACTCCGCCCGGACCTCTGAAAGCCCGCGCCGTACCGCGCTTGTCCACACGCGGGGAAACCCGTCCCTTCTTCCGGACGGGCCCGGCTCTGCAGGGAGGACGCCCGGTGCGGCTGGGTGTTGGTCACGTTGCCCAGCGGACGGACTTTGCTCTCCACCCGAGGTCCGACGCCGCATGCGGACGGGGGCGCGGGTTTCTGGGGATGCCTCGGACCCTGCTGCTGCTGCGGGTGCACGGCAGCCTGGGCCTTGAAGCTGTTCTCCGGGTTCAGCATGGAGTACCGTAGCCCGGCCACGAACCGCTCGAAGGTGAGGCAGCCGTGCGGAGGGGTGACCCTCCTGAGGCAGCTGAGCACTCCGCCGGGCAGCTCCCTGGTGTCTGCGCCCTGCCATCGACTCTCTATCTCCGAGATGTGGACGTACCCCCTCCTGTCGTCGTCCAAAATGTCAAACAGAGTCCTCAAGCTGTGCAGAAAAGCTTTTGGTAGCCCGTCTGTGGTGTACTCCGTCTCCTTGGGCTGCATTTTGTTCGTTTTAACGCCGTTCACCGGGACTTGAATCACGTCTTTTCTTGACCCAACTCTCCCATAAACCGCAGCGGTTCCGTTCAGGTCACTGGCTATCAGAGCCATGAATCAGGTATTGATAACGTACACAGCACAATCATTCAGGAGGAATAAACTAATACGAGCTGCCCCGCTTTGGAAGACGAGTTACAAAAATACAAACCGTGTCTTTTTTTTTTTTTTTTAAGTCATTTGACCTAAAAATAGACTCGATAACTGGATGACTTCAGTAAGTCTCCCCTCATCGAAACTCAGCGGCGGCACTCCGATCCTCTGATCCATACTTTCCTTTCTCTGCCCGGACCGCCCTTCAAACTACTCTGCGCGAGCGTCCTCTGGCCAGCCATTGGCCGCGGCGTGCGCGAGCTCAAAGCTGATTGGTCGCGACCTGCAATAGGCTGAAGTTTGAGTTGTGCTTTTGTTATTAAATTGGGAAGAGACGTTATTCATAAAGATAGGATATTTTACCCCTCCCTTTAATTAAGAAGAGCTATCGCCTCAAAACTCTTACAGATCGTACAGGAAAAAGCCATTTCAATACCTCTGAAGTTTTCTTTTACTAACTTGTAATAATAATAATAGTGTCTTTTACATTGGTTTTAATTGAAGGACGAAGAAAAACATTAGTTTGGGGCAATTAAGGACGCCAAAACAGGAATTTCTGCTCATTCTGCCTGACAAAAACTCCTTTTAAACTCGCTGGATATAAATGTGATCATTTTCCCGTCAACATAAAATGACCTTTTAAATCTTATGGCCTCATCTGTGTCCCATCACTCAACCTCATGATGGGCACATTTTAAGGCTATGAACAGAGACATGATTAGATCTTGCAAACTAATTTGCAATTATTTAAATCAAAACATTTGAGCACAACTGATCCTTAACTATGTTTTAACTCTGGTGGCTGATGAGTGATTAATCAAATCTCTTTGCTACAGAAACATCAGCTGCAGCATTTTACACTGCAAAACACAGCTGCTCTCAATTTCTGCAGAGAAACAAATTTTCCTTTGAGCTTACGTGCTAGCTATGCAATCAACAATTGAATACAGAGTATTTAGTTGCTCAGCAGTGATTAATCTGCTAAAATGCTACTGATATGCAGCTTTAAATTCCCTGCTCTCAGCTTGTCTTGATAAGATAATACATCAGCAGGTATTTCTTATCCATCACAAAGGACATCTCAGTACAAATAGTTTGTATGCATGTGGTTAACCTGCTCTGACAATAAACAGTTTTCTCAGGGGCAAACATTTCTACTTACGCCGTCAAAAGTGTTATCGAGGTGAAGCTGCAGCTGCTCTGCGTGTTGCTATAAAACATCAGGTTGTGATCAGATCCGTGCAGAAGAACTCGGAGCAGCTCCAGCTGACAGGCATCCCGGTTTACATCCCTGCAGCACAACTCTCACCATGGAAGTAAGTTCATTGACTCTAAACTCTTAAAGTTAAGCAGGCGTTTTGGCTCTTCTACAGCTTTCTCTAAAACATTTCTCCTGCTTTATTTTCTGGCTCTCTGAAACAAATATTCAGTAAAAACTGTGAAACTGAGATGCAATCTCCTCTGCTCATGCAGCTGCTGTCCGCTCTCCTGCTCCTCCTGGTTCCTCTGCTGAGCAGCTGTGGGTCTTTTCTCCTTCCTTTCGACTGCGGCGACATCTATGATCAGGACACAACGCGACCCAGCGGAGTTTACACCATCTATCCCATCGGACCCCTGTCTGGTCTCCAGGTGCGCTTGAAATCAATTATCATGTTTAATTTATTCTTTTTTTCTCACAACAAACGCCAGAAAAATGAGAAACTTTATGACTCCTGAAAATGTGAGGAAGGTGTATTCCACATGTGAAGAAAGACTAAAAAATAAGACTGAAAGTAAAACCTGTACAACAATTGTATGTTTTGTCTTCATGTAAAAATTACAGATCTTTGTGTAATTCATTTGTTCTGTTAGCCCTCATTGAAATTGCTGGTGTTGAATCAGACCCCAAAAACTTATCTCGATTGACACACGCTCCTTTGTTCTATGAAATATGGAAAATCTGCAATGATGTTGCTGTAAAATAAAAAAAAAAAAAACAATTCCAGCTACAGGACGCGAGCTGCAGGTTTAAACTGATTTCTGCCTGATGGAGTCACGAGTGAATCGAACAGCGGACAGTCATCACTTCCTCCTTTTTTTGCAGGTTTTCTGTGACATGACCTCTTTGGGAGGTCGGTGGACTGTGAGTAACGCATCGCTTTCACCTCATACTCAGACTGATGGCTCTGACCCCCGGCTGCTTTGCCACCACCAGTCAATCTCAGTTAAACTTCTGATTCTTGTTGGGGTCAGCTGGCTAAAACGCCTCCATCTCCCCACAGGTGTTCCAGAGGAGGATGGATGGCTCGGTGAACTTCTACAGGCCCTGGGCTTATTACAAGTTGGGCTTTGGGAATGTGGCTGGAGAGTACTGGCTCGGTAAGACATGAAGATATGAAAACTATCATGGAGATCAGAGAGAACCAACAAGCCTAAAGAGGCTCCTGAAAGACTGCGTGTTTCTGTTTTCAGGTCTGGGGAACATTTTCCTCTTAAGTCACAGGAAAAAGATGGAACTGCTGGTTATCATGGAGAATTTCGAAGGACAGACAGTTTACGCTCGTTACCGCCGGTTCAGTGTTGGCCCGGAGTCTTTGGGGTACCCTCTCCATGTGTCTGGATTCATTGATGGAGGGGCAGGTGAGCACCAGGGGGAGCAATGCTGCTGTAAAACAAAACCATCTCCTCTGACTTTATTAAAGCAATGTTTAGCACTATGCTGGAGGAACGCTTGTTCTTAAAATGAATAAAGGAACAAATGGTGATATGTTGATCTCTGAAACCTGACTGAAAGTTTTGTCCTGGTCACATAGCTCGGTGTCAACAAGCCTAAGAAAGAAACACAAAGAACTGAACTATTTGACTTAATACAAGGATGTGTTTAACCTCTGAGATTTCTCATTGTGATGAATCCTTTAGTTGATATTTCTGAGCGTTGGTATGATTGATCTCATTTACTCTGAGAACTTCTCAAACATTTCTTCTTGATTTTTGTTTGCGCAGGAGACTCCCTTACTTATCACAGCGGACACAAGTTCTCCACCTTCGACGTAGACCTGGACAGTTATCTTTTAAGCTGTGCCAAGTTATTCTTGGGGGGCTTCTGGTATAACAACTGTCATCGCACAAACCCAAACGGGGTTTATCGCTGGGGGGCCGACAACACCATCAATTCTGTTGGAGTGGAGTGGTACACATGGAAGGGCCATAACTACTCCCTGAAGGCCATCAGCTTCATGATGCGTCCTGCTCAGTAAAGCTGCAGGACAAAATACGTCCTCTAGAATATTACAGGTTGATGTTTCCTGTACTCAATCAGAAGATCACCCGTTACCTGCCAGAAGTGAATCCACATGTTGGTTGTGACTTTAAAACCTGTTTTTGGTGATTTGTTTTTTTTTTTTTTTCAAATTCTTTTTCTTTTCTCTGCTGCGTTCTGACAATAAACAAGAAACGAACTGATGATTTGCGTCTGGATTTAAAGCGAAAAAAAAACAAACAAACCTGAAACCAGTTTTCAAACATTTTGAAGCTTCATCTCAATCTCTTCGCACATCGTATTTGTATTTCCACATGAGAATCAAAGTCCTTCAGGAGTACAACTAAACGATCTTTTTACGACACAATGATTTGGATTGGAAATGGAAAAGCGTCTTGTGTGGCAACTCAACATCATCCTCTGGTAAAAGAGGACGTCATCGACTGCATAGGAACTTTCTATTTTCACACCCAACACTTCACATCAAGAGCAGTTACAGTTATTGAAGTTACAATTTAAAACAGCAAAACAATACTATTATTGGAACAATGTTACTTTTTTATTTTCCATCTTAAAATTGACCTTCTCGCCTTATTTGAGGTAAATCTGTCATCTATTTCAAGGTTAGAAATCTGTGTAGTAACTTTGAGGTTCATTTTGAAGTGGTAGGTTTCCATCCCAGCATGCTGTTCGTCAATAGTCAAAACAAAACAAATTAGTCTCAACCAGTGTCCAATTTGTGTATTGTTACTTTAGCAATTTGGTTGGAGATGCAATAATTATGTTGGGGCTCAAAAGATTTAACTCATTTCTGTCTGAGCTCTTGTGCTGCCCCCAGAGAAATCTCGCCCTGAGCAGTGAGCCGTGTTGCCCACTTTGCGGAGGCTTATTGACCACAAATATTTACATTTAAAGTCTCCAGATCCCCTGTGGGCAGTTGATACACAGCTATTATGAACCAAACGAAGAAACTGGCTTTCTGCACAGTGACTCTGACCTGCCTAGGCATGAACTGCCCTCCTGTCGTCAGCTGCAAAGACTGCACTGGTGATTAATCCTAAACACGCCATCAAGTTGTCACAAAGGATCTGTCATAACTATTGCAAAATTCAAACCTTTCCGTTAGTCATCCTGTCAGACCGGATTTTAGTTCGTTTTCTCTCTCTACCAGTGGTTTAGTGGACCGGATCTTTAATGTTTTTTGTTTTTTTTAAAAAAGCAAAACCAGCAACCGTGTTTCCTCGATTAGTAAGTAACTTAACATCCACCCTGCTGAACAGGGTGAGTGCCTGCATATGTGGCAGTATCAGTGCATACATGAGTAGGCTTATTCAGTTCATGGAGCCTGTGTTGGGACGCAGAAATACAAAGAAGAGGCTTAAACGTATTCAAGAGGAGCTGAATCAGATTTTTGAATTGCAGTGAGTGGGTGAGGATCAGGGTGGGGGAGATGATTCAAGCTTGAAAAAGATGTGGGGAGGAAAAAAGGGAATAATAAATCAATGCTAAAGCCGCCTTAAAATAGACTGATTTTCAGAATCGCTCTTATTTTCTTTCTGCGTCACTGGTATATTGTCAGCACTTTATGTTTTTCCTTAGAGTGGCTTGGACTGTGGCTTGCATTCACCTGTGATGTGAGCCAACTTTGGGACATTGAATAAGGCTTGATGTTCGAACATTTTTGGGCATGACAGTTATATTCGTGTATTACATAGTCAATAAAAAATCTACATGTCCACATATCTACATACGTGTAATCTTCTGCATCACTCGTTCATAGATTGCAGAAATGAGACAAAAATCTCTGCCATTCTTGTTTTTAATTTGAATTTCCAGAATTTATTTTCTGTTTGAAAGATGTTGCAATGAGTTGATAACGTTCATCCTTAACTTGTGTTTTTAATTCGCTTTTAATCTATATTGATATTGGATATGTGAAAGAGGGTGACATGCATTGACTCATGCACACATTGTTTGAACTTCAGGTCTTTATCCCCTTTTTGCCCAACTTTAATCCTGGTATTTAGCATGGTACCTTGAAAGCCTCCTGTCTGGACATAAGTCAGTTTTATGGAATCTTTTTATTACAGCTACACATTGAAAACTATGCAAGTGATTCTGTTACAAATTCAAGCTGGTTTAATTCCACCTTCATCAGTGAATTACTCACTTTTTCCGATTAAAAACACACAACTGTAGGCGTACTTGTCAAAAAGGGCAGAGAACAGGATGGCTCACTATGTTAAGTTTTTGCAGGTTGACTGCTGTGATTTCCGATAAAACTTTCAACTTCTTCTCTGAAGATTCACATTGACAAACAGTTTACTTGTGTCTGCAAACCTCATGGAGTGTATCCAGCGTTCAAATACTTTTACTGATTTATGTACTGTACCCCTGCTGTTAGCAGTGGAGAAGTTTGCAGCAGCGTGTGAATTGGTTTGGATGAAAGTTACTGTACTGTAGCGCTTACAGGATCAAGTAGGAAACTGGGTGTCTGTTTATTGAGCTCACATTTCTGTACTAGGAATGTTTTTTATTAGTGTAATGTAATATTCTAATCTCAAAAGTTATGTTTTCACAGCTGTTTCTGGAAAATTATCATAATTATCAGAAATAAATACTTAGAAACGTCAGTCTGCCTGCAATTATTTTATTTAATGGGTTTTAATTAATGAAATAAATGAACTGTTCTATAAGTCTTTGGATTAACAGTGAACAGAACTACATTAGTTTATTTTCCAAACTGCACAGTGTCTACAGTGACTGAATCATTAACTAGGTAAGTTGTTGTGTTGCGCATCAAGTAAATAGAGAAGTTAATTTTTCAGTCTCTGAGCTTGTTCTTGTGACATTGACAGTATAAATAACAAAAACAAATTAAACAAATACTCTTCTATAATTCTGCAGAACAGTTGAACATGAATAAAGTCAATGTTTCTTTGAGACATGATGAGTTTATTTAAGCTTTGGTGGATTGATGGCAGGTCAATAGATTTCTAGAGGACACAAGAGACAGCACAGCAGCAAGCCGCTTTCAATTGTTGGATTTCAGCTTTTACTAACATTCATGTCCTTAGAAGCAAAATCCGATCATTGGCTGGTTTAAATCCCCAGAGCAAACAAGGGTACCAACAAACAGCTTGATACATCCCATAATACGCGCAGAGAAACAACCAGTGGCTGGTGGTAGGTTTAATTCTGTTGCATGACAAACCAACATGTCCACAGAATAATACGAGATCAAGAAGCTTAACATCAGATTTCTGCTAAAGACCCAAATTAATCCCTGACCTGCAATTTAGCGAATTCAGTCCTTTTCAATCTACTTTAATGCCGTTATGAAATTCAAAAACCTCATGAAGTCTGAAACCAAACAATACAATTACTTTCTTGAGGCACATGAGTAAGTAAGATGAAAAACACTTAAAATAAATACAAAATGTATGTTTTTTCCTCAGTCTTTATACATATTTTTCCTGACAAAGAGGTGTCGTAGGTGAAAGACTCTTTTCACCTATGATGTGCGTTTATTCCATGTCATCTCCATATTTTGTCTTCTGAGCAGCTTTTGAATCCTCTGGATGAGGTTCTGGAAGACCAACACAAAGAAAGGTAAGCATGAAAATCCATCTCTGCAGACTTAATCCATAGGAATTGAAGAACTAAAAACCTTAAAAATATGTTTTCATCCATATTTAAACAATATCAACGGGGATTTCCATTAGTCCTACCTGTTGGTGGTGGCGGTGATCTGTCTGGGACTTTACCCGTCTCCAGCAGCAGCCAAAGGTCTGAGCATTTCTGTGTTTCCCAGCGAGTGACTGCATAACTACAAAACGATGACGCCACTGACAGAAGAGGTTTCAAATAAGGCAGTCAGAAATTGGAGCAAATATCCTTCCAGTCTGTCTAACATGAGTATTTAAGAAGTATAACTTATCACTTATTGATATGAGCAGATTCCACTGTAGGGGGTAGGGGAGTCTCATCTGCAGAGCCTTCTGGATGGCAAAAAACCCTGTGACACCTGTAACAGCATCACAGAAGGCGCCTCAGTCAGACAAGCAAGGAAGGGAATGAAAACTTAAATACTGGAAACTCAAAGGCATTTTAAATGTAAATACATACTGCTGCTTTTGCTCTGAAAGGTTTTCAAAATATTGCACAATAACAACAAAATGTTAGAAGTCATTTTGGGGGTAAAGTAGCTGATTTCCAAAATACAGACAGAGGAGTTCCTTATGAATTTATTTGGACTATTCATACAAAATCTAAGGAAACTATAGGTGAAAAGGAAAGGAAGTAAAGGATGAACAAATAACAGACAGATACACTGATAGGTTTTAAGCAACAAAGTTACAAGAAAGGAAAATCTTTTTCCATCATAAATGTTCCTTTTCCACTCTTATCAGAAGTAACTCTGATATAATATAATAATATAGGCGCATTCAAAGTATAGTTTAGAACTGCAGAAACAAACAAAGTCTAAAAATAACCCCAAATGTTTCATCTGAAAATTGAAACAACAGGCCAAGACATTCATTTGCTTTACTGACAAAAAGCAACTAAGAGGTGACTAAATATTTTCCAGAGTTTGTACCAGATAGTCAAAGATTACAGCTCCCTCCTGTGGTTAAAAATGCTGTTAACTCTAGTTTACTTTCACACAGGTATTAAACTGGAACAAGAAAGCTGTAATCCATTTAATAATACAGGAAACAAAAAAGTTAAACACGTGACTCTATTGCACGTAAGACGCTGTTGAATTGATATTATTTTTATGTTGATTTAAGGAGCACATTGTAATTAAAACATTACCCAGTACAAAGGTTCCAGTCCCCTTCATAAAGGCGTGAGACTGACACGCAGCGTAGCTTTGCAGCCCCTGAAAGACAAACAAAACAAGACAGAATATATGATTTTACATATATATTCAGTTACATATTTAATAAAAACCTAGAATAGAACAAAAGTCAAATGTCCTCCAGAGATCTGCAACGTCAGACAAAAACAAACAACAGTAAACAACAGTGATTCTCACGGGATGTTTTGCTGCTATCGCGTCGTCCACCTTCGTCAGACCGAGGTTCACCATGTTGACAAGTTACAGGCTTCTGTTTTGAGGATTAGATTCAAATGCAACTTATGTCAACACATAGCTCCCCTGTTATAAAACTTCCGCGTTGAAGAACAAAGAAGAGAAGAAAAAGAGGGGCTTGAATAAAACAACAGCGACACTTAACGGCCGGGAAGTGCTACAACACATTGCTTCTCTCCAATGAAACGCAGGGCGGATCGAAATAAATATTTGTTATTGTAATAGTTCCATTATTGTGTTAAGGGGTTAAGGAACAAAAAAGAGAATAGCTAAATTTATTTATTAATGTGCAAACGTCTAGAGTCAGCCATTGTTTCTTCATATGTGACGTTGTTTTAAAGGATCAAAACTTAATAATTGCTCTGCAGTGTTTCTGGGCCTTCAACTCAAGGAACAGTGTCATGGTTCCTTGAATTTAAGAAGAAGAAGAAGAATATTGTAACAACACTCATGACTCTTAAATGTCCTTACATTTTTATCCCAGTATATCCACACGCATCAATAACTGACCGCTCACCATATAATGTGTCCTGATCATTTCAAAGGTGGCAGTTGACAAAATGTCACGTCTGCTAGACGAGTTTATGATGTTTTTATGTTTTCATGAAGCACTTTAAACTGCCAGGTTGCTGAAAAGTGCTGTGCAAATAAACTTAGTTGATTCAATGTACATTATTACATTTTTCTTGTGACACACCAGCACAAAGTATCCCTTACCCACACCAGGAAAATGAATCACATGCTAAAGTCTCGGCCACGTCAACATCAAATCTATTTTATTTATTTATTTATTTGTATTTTAAGTTAAGCACTTTGTATTGCCTTGTTGCTGAAAATGTGCTATATAAATAAGATTACCTTTACCTTTTACATTTCTAAACAAATCTGTTAGCTCATATGTCAACATGCAGTGAGTTATAATATCTTGGGTTTTCAACCCATCTAACCATTGATCTGATCTGAAAGATTGATCTATTTTTGCCAGTAGCTTAATCATTAAAAGTATTCTAATGAATGGAACCATTTCTTTAAATAACTTCCAAAAAAAAAAAAAAAAAAAAATCAATGCACACTATAGTGTTTATTTCAGGATGCCATGCTTCAACGATAGCACCTTTGACCTCCCTTCTGACCTTTGACTTATCACCGCGTCCTGAAACAACCTAAGTATTCTCCTGGAAATAGCGGGAGAACGTGAGCAGAGGAAGCAGATGGAGAAAATTCAACCACTGCTGAGGCACAAGTAACAACATGGAAGATAAAGTTACCAAAGAGCCACAGAAAGCAGCTGCACATCTGTTACTGGTTACACAGAGAAAAGAGGAAAAACTTCAGGGATGGGAGCAGGCTTAACAAAGGAGGCTTGTTTGACTCAACATGGTGACAAAACTCAAAAGGTTTAAGTTGGATTCATACAGGCTGAGTTAAAGCCGATCTACGTGTGAAAAATGGTACAGGACTGATTGAACAGATTCGCTCAAGTGCTGTTAAGAAAAATGACATGTTCATGTGAAACATGAAACTTTTTTTGTTTTGTTCACAACAAATTTTAAACAGGAACTCAGAAAAATGAACTGCGGCGCTTGTACTTTTCCATATCTCGTCACATTACAAGCACAACGTGTTTTTCTGTCAGATGAACATGAGCATGGGAAAGCATTCGATTTCATATCTGAAGGAAGACTGTCGTTTTTTTAGCAATTTGCATGTTTCAGAAACAGCTGCAAGTTTTCTCAACCAGCTTTGTTCATCTAAGGAGGGACATTTTCGCTCATTTGACAGTGCAGTATTTATGAATGTCAATTTTCCCAAGTCTGTCGCAGAATCCTAATTAGGTCTGGATGTCAACTGGGCCAATCGAACGCGTTGTAGCTCTGGCAGCTTCATTACTCATCTCCTTGGACAGTTCATCGCCATCTTAATCTTTTTCGGCTTCGGGCAGCTTCGATTTGCTCTCAATTTACCCAACGTTAATCAGACCTTAGTGTAGAGATAGGGTCATAATGATGTGCAGTCTTAGGTTTCCTTAACATGTAGTCATTTGCATGTCGTTTATTTTTGATCTTTTCCATCTAGAGCGCCTCCTTCCCCGTGTCTCTGACATTAAAACAGGATTCCTTCTGACTTTATTTTTGATTACAATGTTTGTGTTGTTTGGCCCTCATGCATTTGTTCATCAATGTTCTCCAACAAACCACTGACAGCTGGATACTTAGCGCAAACTGAAATGTATCCTGTTTACCAATTCAGTAACTTCTGACCAATGGTTTTCCTTGATTTTATTCAGGATTAAAACATTTATATATTTTACCATTATATGCACAGTTTATACCGGTGTGTCACTTAAAATCCCAATTCACGGTTTGTGAACAACCTTATCACAACCGATAAGGAGCGAGGCACTGAATGTTGCTACATTTGTATTATTTCAGACTGAGGTAGTTTTTAATCTCTGAACATCTGGTTACAGTAAAATAAAGCTGAAAATCTTAATATCAATGCTATATTGGCTGAATACTACAAAATTTGTTTATCCTGAAAGAGGATTTTGTATTATTTTTAATCAAAGCTGAAATATTCTCACATTTTTCTGTGGGAAACAATAGGAAAGGCTTCCAGTCTGACAAAGAATATCGTTTTGGATTGCACTGACAAGTGCAGCCATTTTGATATCCAAGAATATTTCAAAACAAGCTCCAGCCTCAGCGTTCCTTTACACCAGTGCCAACAACCTGCTTGAGACACATCCCTATTAAAACTGAGCCAACAGCAGCAACTGAGGTTCATTTAACCTTTATTATCATTTTACAATGGAAAAGCAACTGGCAATTATCTCCAACTCTACTTCCTTTCACATAGTGTAGCTCTTTATTTCTAGGTGATTAATGCTTAAATTTTTTTTTTTTTTTTTTTAGAAAAACAAAATTTTTGACGCAATCTGTACACTCTGGGGGAGCATGGGGGGGGGGGGGGGCAAAAAAGAATTACGTCCCTCCTTTCAATCCATTAATGAAATGAACGCAAACAGCAGGAACCAAGTTTTAGTGCAGTATTGAAAACCTGTTCAGATTCAGACACAAAATAAAAAAAAAAAACAAACTTGCATGTACATGAACGAAAACACATGCTCAAGTGTTCGTACTCCTCGTCTAAGACACAAGAGGACTCATTTAATAGGTGTGCATCGCGGGAAATACAAGGAAGGCAGGTGATTGGAGAATAAAGTCCACCAGTTCACTTTTTGTTTTGTAGGACACAAAGGCAGACGTTGAGAGCAACCAGTCTCCAAACTTTTCTGTAGCAGGAAATTCAAGTTTTCCCTCTCCACAAGACATCCCCCTTTATGGAAGATTTTAGTGACATAGACAGTGTGCAGTGTATTCACCGAGAAAAAAAACAATAAAAAAAAATAATAAATGGAAGGGCAACACTGAGGACTCACTTGGGTATCACGAAAGCACAAAAATCCAGTAGAAGGGAGAAATTTTCAACTCAACCCAAACGCAATCAGCTAGAAAAGGTCCCGTTTCTTATATTTACCTTCAAAATATTAACACATTTCACAATCAAGTCATTAAATAAATATATCTCTATAGATTTTCTTCAAAAACAAACAAAAAAACAAAACAAAAAAACAAAAGAGCAGCACCCTCTCCAATTAATGCATACAAACCATAAACCTGTGAAAGAACACGGCTGGAGGCAAACAGAGACGTACTGGAAGGAAGGATTTTAACCAGTTAGGAGCAACAAGCTACAGAAACCAAGAGCAGACTTTGGTCAAGACACTTCCTGCGAGTTGTGACAACATGATTAGTCCGATTCTGCTGCCAGCGGCGCTTTTATTCAAACGGGGTTGATTGGAAGGGGCAGTTTGAGTAACATCGAATTTTCAACAACAGGAAAAGATCAGATAAATAATGCAAAAATCCAGCATCGTGTGGGACAAGTAAGAAAATACAAGCCTAATCCAACCAAAGCAAAAATAAACAGGAAAAAATTCTAGTAGAAAACTAAGCCTTTATTTTGGCAGCTATTTTTTTTTTTTTTTTATAGAACAGTGAAAATATTTTTCAAACCACCAATTTCTGATTAAATAGGACATTTAAAATTGGGTAATATGGCCCCTTTAAGAGCAAAGAAAAAAAAAAACATACATTAAACCTGACCAATGAGCCACCATTTTTAATGTCCTTCAGCACATATTGGCAGTACACACACACATACACCCGCTTGCATTCACCCGCACATATACACTCAATACTGGTAGTGTGATCCAATCGGTGAAATCAGCCTGGGGGGGGGGAAAGGACGAGACGAGGTGCTTGGGGTGTGATCATGAACGCAGCAGCCATTTAGTTGCATGAGGGCGGTCGGAGACAGAGCGATACAGTGAGAAGGTCCATGTCCCGTTGTACCAGCTGAGCGACGGGTCCTGTAGCCCCGCCCTCCCGCCATCCCTCCGCAGTGAGCGCAGGCGTGGAGGAACGGAAGTGGATGACAAGAACGGTCTGTTCGACTGTGGTCCAAAGGAGCTTGTCAAGTTTGTCAGTGAGACAACTCTTCCACCCTCCTCTCCTCACTTAGAAAACTATAGCAGCAGGTTGAGCTCAATGTTCTCCCTCCATGAGAACTATAGAGACAAAAAATTAAGATAAAATAAAAATAAAAAAAAAGATTCCCTGCAATCGACATGAAAAGCAAGCTATGGAGAGTTGTGAGTTCTGGGAAGTGGCAGATGTCTTTGCTGTGTTCCTCTTCCCCCTCCTCCATGTCGTTAGCGCCTGAACTGTCAGTCAGTCAAACATCGTCTTCTGTCATCAATTCTCAGCGAGTTCGTGTTTGTCCCCTCCCCTCACCCTCCCGCGAATCTAACCCTGTCTCCCCCCCCCCCCCCCGTTGAACCCTCCTCCTTCTCTCACAGTCGAGGGTGAGGGCTGATCACCGTTCGGGCTCCGACTCCAGCGCCAGCACCCGCTTGCGCTCACGGCACTGCTTCTTGTGGGCGGGCCAGTCCCGCTGCTGACACTGGGAGCCGCAGTAGCGGGCCACCTGGCAGCGGCCGCAGATGTTAAACTCCCGCAGCTGTGAAGAGACGGGGGTGAGACGGTCAATATTCCACCCGCAGGTTTTAGTCCGTCCTATGATACTGAACTTACAGGGAAACAACCTACTGTGATAAAAGGCTTTGCAAAATGAGTCGTATCGACTGAAAAATTGTAGGTTTAATTATGAGCATGTAGTCATAATATAAGCAAATAGATATGCAATTGCACCAGAAAAATAACTTCTTAAAATTATGAGAGACGTTATCAGGATCTGTTGTGATGGCCTCAGTCCATGAGGTTTTTATTCCATACAGATTCACTTCTTTTCACCATCGTTCCAAACTTTGCCTTCTGATAATTTGTTAAAAGATTATTTCTATTAGGTATTAATTATCTGTGAAACTTATACCAAAGTATAACATTACAAGATTCTCTACATTCCTCATTTTAATATTTGTTAGTTTTGTGTTAAAGAGTTTTTGTAAAATTGCTACGTTTTTCTCTGAATATTGCAACTTTATTCTTGTAATTAAAAAAATACTACAGTTGAAAATTTACGTCATGGAAAAGTTGGTGTAAATTAAAAGACCAAATAAATAAGTTATAAAACATGCTTGTCAAGCAAGATGATAATACTCTGAAATATGGAAACCCAAGGAGTGAATTGCTGAAAAAAAGATCCCAGCATTTCAAAAATGTAATCAAAAAGTTTGATATCAATGTCAGTGATTAATCGCCCAGCCCTAATGTGGTGGAAATCTGGTACATTACAAAAATGAAAAAGTTCCAGGAGTATGAATACTTCATGCCTCCAAGCAAATCAATTCAGACCAATTCCAAAAATGTAACAAGGATTACTTACCCTCCTCTCAATGAGTGAACAAGGGGGGTAATGACACTCGTAGTATGTACAGGAGCATTCCTCTTCCTCCACTAGCTCCCCGTTAGCATTGTAGTAGCGTGTGCGGCTCAGCTCCAGATACTGCTCCTCCACTGGATCAGCTGGGACCTGCTGGATGGCCAGCCAGTACAGAGATTGCTCTCTGGACAAAAAACAAAATGCCACATTCAGTGGTTCAATCCCAATATCGCTGTTAAATGCTGATACTTCTCTTCTTGGCTGTGTAAGGACTCTGCCACAGATTTAAATAGGTGGTGTTACCTCTGCTTGCTGGAGATCTCCTCTGGCTTGGGGCTCCAGCCCACCGGTACCAGTCGTAGGTTGTCTAGCCGGTTATCCACCGTCACAGAGTTGATGTGGATGACTTGAAAACTGGGGGCAATGCCTCCTCTGTGCTTCTCCCTGGATAAAGACCAACAAGTCAGACGCATTTCCACCAGTGCACAGTAGGAAAGTAAGCCACATTGTAGGAATACATCAAGAACTCAAATTTTTAAAGGATGGTGTTACTCTCGTTTTCCCCGAAGAGAATGAACGCAAGGGGTCTTATCTCAAAGTTTTATGATCATCTCAATCAAAAATAATGTTTATCTTAATAAAGGATGATTCTCACACCCCTACTCCTCCCCAATAGTGGGGGATGTGGGTGGTGTTTAGCATCAGTGATCCAAGCAATAAAAGTTACTCATTTTTTTTACAAATTTGCACACATCAGTGACTTTAAAGCCAGCAATAGATGCATTTCAACTGAGAAAACTATCAAAGTAAGAACTTGTTTTTAACTCTTCCCTAGCAAAGAATTTGGAAATCTATAACTCCTGGCCTTAGAATACCAAGGGAATGTAGCATCCTAAACTAATAGCACCTTATTTTAAGTATTTTTTGGAGTTTTAGTGCAGTTTCAGTGCATTGTTTGGCCTTTTCAACCCCTTTTATGAACCACATGTCCTTTTTAACTTCATTTTTACCCTGGTAAGACAACAGGAAGTGCAAAATCTGTGATGTGAGAAATCATACAACAGCATAAATGTAATCCTGCTCTTAGAAAACAGAGAAAAGAAAAAAGTCTGGAAAAATCTAGTATTTAAATTCTCATTTTTCTGTGAACCCTAAATGTATCAAGAAATAAACTGTTTGGTGGAAGCAAATCCATTTTAGGTAATAGATACACAGGAAATAACATAAAAACAAAATCAGGAGTCAAGCTGTGACACTGTTATGGTAGGTGAGTGTTTAAGGACTCCTGACTGAATTTTTCTGAATGTTTCCACATAAGGGAAACGGAGATGTTAATAGCAACAAAAGGTTAAATATTTGGTTTAGCGTCTTCTTTAATGCAGGGTACCAAAGACCACCTGTGAGAAAACACAATCAAAACTTCACACTCTGAAATTTAAGATTTAAAATACATATAAAAGATGCAGATTGTATACAATCATTTTGAAATGAAATATTTCTCTTTGTTGGCTTTTCTCGCTTGAATGTGTTAAGACGTTTCACCGTGGCATTTATGCAAGAAATTACCTGCGAGCAAATGCACTAAGGACTCATCTCAAATTATCAAGAGATTTTTGTGGAACAATACTTCTGACTTTATCAGTTTGCGTACAATGTCTTACTATAGTTTTGCTTGTTCTGATGGCTATTTCTGTAAACGTCAATACAAAAAATATATGTTTCATTCACAAGAACGACTTAGCTTTTGAGAATATCCAAGGAGAAAATGTACAAAATAAAGTACTCACCACAGCAGCTCGTGCAGCGGCCTTCCAGCCCAGCGGCCTTTGCCGATGTCAAAAGCGTAAGCAAAGATTTTTGCACCATTGCCGTCAGCATCTACCTCCATGCGAGCCTGAAAAAATAAAAAAGAAGAAGAAGGAACTGAGGTTAACGGCCCTCGCTGGTGTTTTGGAGAAATGTGGTGCAGACGAAAAGGAAACCATTCTGACACTTTACCTCAAAGGCATAGTTTTCAACCAGTGGTATGTCCTGCTCGTCAATCAGAGTGTATTTCGTCTGAAATGAGAAATGAAGAAAAAATTTTTTATTGCTGCAAGGCAAGAAGTACTTATCATTGACTCACTGAGCAGCAAGACAACTAATAAAAAAAGATTTACTCCACCACAATATTAATTAATACTTTATTTTCATACTCCAGACACAGGAAGGATATCAATTTTCACCCAGTGCACCTCGAATCCAAAAGCTCTTTTCTGAACAGAAGAAATGAATCATTACACAATCCCTGATAAATTCTCCATCCACCTCCAAAAGTAGAGAATATGGAGGTGGACATTTCTGAAGTAAAATGCATGCAGAGGCTGCGACATCAAACTGTTGAAACTAACTATAATAATGCAAGATAGGTGATATTTGCAACATGAACGAAGAGAGTCCAAATTCTGGGAATAAAACTGTAAACACAAACTGCTCAGATTGTTCAGATGAGTCACGACCAGGCCTTACATAAAGGAGACTCGTTTTAACCAGTCGAGACCCACCTGAGCCACCTGACAAACGCCAGTTACAGACACACATCAGGTCAGCGCGAGAAATAATGCCACGCACAGGACGCGGGCGTCGGTGTCTTCGCACCAGACGCGTCCAATTATGCAACATGACACCCAGTTTCCACTGACAGATCGCAGGGGATGATGGGTCTTTCAGGTGTAGAAAAATCATGACAAGTCCCTGACAGACCGGAGGCGGGCGATGCAGGACTGGCCGCAGCTTTGACCGCGACTCGCAACACCGGAATCGGGAGTGTCTTGTGACACAGTCAGCCACAGTTTAACTTCACGCTTTTTGTTAAAATATATAATTTATGTATTTTTGTCATGCAAGAGCAACAGAACTAGTCTATGTATTTAAAGTAGGACATGTGATTTGGTGTGGCGTGGCGTTGATTTCCTCATTCGGACACTCCACTGTTATCCACATATCACGGCTAACCTGGTGATGCTAACGGCACCGCGGCAGAACTCTTATCTACTACCGTGAAAATACGGACATGAAAATGACAGAAAAAGCGACAGCAGTATTGACAGCTCTGGGCACAGACACAAAATGACTAGATGTGTTCAAACTTGGGACGTTTGTTCCTGGTGAAAGCTATCCAACGAAAGAGCTATATGCTAGCGTTAGCTTGAATCCGAGATAGCGGCAGAGTACAGAGCAGCAGTCTGACTCGGCCGGCTTTTCTAATCCGCTCAAACGCGCATAAAACGGTAGAGCTAGCCGTTTATCGCACACACAGTCGCATTTATATCCCCACCGCCTTTTGTTTCTACCAACGAGCCAGCGTTTGTGAGGGTTTTAAATACGTCTTCCGAGATCCCCGCGGGCCCTCCCCCGGCCGCACATGGCAGTACTGGGATCCAGCTCACCTTCCCGGCTACACGGCCGAGCCGTACAATCCCAAGCTTGAAATCCGACATCAGGGGAACGGACGGTGATGACACAGTGGGCCGTGAGATTCAACCTGCGAGGTTTTGTTCGGGCGTGAAACCGGACGGGCCAGCCCCGCTGCGATACCACCTTTGGGCTAAGTAACGCTTTCCAGCCTTCCGTCTGGCCGCAGCCCAGCCTCGGTGACACACGGCCGCTGGAGAGCGAGAAGCCGAGCGAGACGTCGAGGGAGGGGGGCGGGGTTTAGCAGGAAACCAGACTGACCAATCAAATTGACTTTTACTCACACATGGTGCAATCACGTCGGACAATAGAGACGGATAGCTCGTAAAGACCGCCCATTTAAATTTTCACGTCATAGACTCTCGTGATCACATCCGTTTATTTTCGCGCGAAATGTCAGACGGCTTGATCCCTGAGATAATTATTTTGGCGCTGCTGATGTTACTTTTCAGCAAGAGGAAGACGTAATGGCTGTAATGTAATGGTTGTTTTTTTGGGGGGGGGGGGGTAGGACGAATGAATAAAAACAGGATTCACAGAATCTGTAAATTACACAAGAAACAGATTGTGTAAGATTAGTTTAGCTGTACTGTTTCCTGAGGTTGATGTAGTTAATACAACTCCTATCACACTGTTGTTGGTTTAACGGCTGTGAGTACTGCCTTTATCTGTCTTTTTTACACTTTGTCATTTGAATTCAATGGAGGTGGTACAAAATACGGAAGAGGATTAGGACCACTGACAAAATAGAAGAACTCACTTTCAATCTCAAAATTCTGACTTTTTTTTCCCCCTCAGAATTCAAATTTTTTTTTTTTTTCCCCAGAATTCTGACTTTTATCTCAGAATTCTAGAATTAGTGGCCCTAATCCTCTTCCATGACAAAGACTTATGTCACATGATCTTTATCTTTCTCCTGGCCTTTTCAGAGGCCAGAAGTTACATGACGACTGGAAAATTTGCTGTGAGACCTGGTACAAATTCACATATTCAAGGGTCTTGAAAAGGTCAACACAAAATTAGCTCCAAAGCATTCCAGCAATATATATATACATATATAAAATAAATTCACATTTAATATAAAATTCCATATCCATGTAGCTCCCTAATACAGTTAATATTTAGGTCTTGTTTTTTTTTTTTTGGCATACATTTTAACTAACTCCCCAAAGGGACTTTTACATACAGGCTTCAGCTTGGTAAGTGTTTCGATCAGTCATGAAGAATTAAAGGCTATTAAACTCTTGATGAATAGACACATGAATTATGTCCGATTTTTAGTTGATTTGTTATTTCTTGACAAACTATGCGCCCATCCATCCATTATCTGTATATGTACATGTATATGTACGCCCTAGTCCCTAGTGGGGCTGAGAGGGGCTTCTTGACAAACTAATGAATTATAACACAATTTCAGGTCTCGCAATTCAAAGAAAAAAAAAGAACAAAAAATAAATATCCATTACGAGAAGAATTTCTTGGTGTGAAGGAAGAAATATTACATATTTTCAGCAAATATAATAAATTAAAACTGTGAATGCTATTTTTCACAAATATATTACATATTTATAATCTGTGCCAACTGTGTTGGCGCTTCTCTTGCGTTAACTTGCAACAAAACAATTCAGAATTTAATATTACTTGTTTTTCTCCATGAAACATGAATACACTCAAGCTCTTCCAGAAAGTCTAGTATTTAGATAAACTTTATAATGTGCATCAAGACTGCAAATAGGACTGAAATGTCACAATGTTTGTTTTCTACTTGTGTTTCATAAAAAAAAATAAATAAATACGTGCAGGGAATTTCTGTGTGCTGTTATCAGTCTCTGATTTGAGGTCATTGTGCATAACATAATTTATATATGTATATAAAAATAGTCACTGAATAAAACAAATGAGCAGTAATTGACAGATCAGGAATTCTCTGGGAATGAGTCACTGAGCTGTTATTGATCACTCATAAAGAAGGAATCCCTTCATGTCGATTTATTCATTATCTAAAAAGTTTTCAATACCTCATACCTGTGACGTGCTACACCCAGTCGCTCCCATGATCTGTCAGGTGACAAGAATGGGATCATTTGAAATAGTGAAACCAGTCAGCGCCCTCTACTGACTTCACACTGTATTACAGCTTTTTCTGCACAGCCTGAGGGGAAACACTTCTATGTCTTTGCTGTTTTTAACACGTACACAAGAGTTTGCAAACCATTGTTTGTTGGTCAAACAATGGTTCTCGTGTCCTCAACTCTTTTTCACCTGCTTTGAGCTTGGATGTATTCAATCTAGTCTGTGACTTTTGTCAAATACTCCCGAGTATCCTGAGTGCAGAGCACCTTCTTCTGTTTGTTTCCTATGTCCTCACATGGCTTGTAGGAAGCGAAAAAATTTGACATTTTTTGTTGCCAGATTGGAATCAGTGCCTTATTCCAATCTGGCACTGATAAACAACATTGATCATTTTTATATGTTAAATCTTTAACTTGTTTCAGAGATTAAATTTTATTTTTTTCTACTATCAGCTGACAGAACAGTGGTTTGAGGTGTTTAAGCCACCTTTCATTTTTAAGATTCCTTGAAGCTTTCCATGGACCAGAGTGTTGCTCAACTATTTCCAAACCAGCTGTCTCTGAGGAGTGGCTGTATCACTGATCCCTGCCCATTACATGATGAAACCAAGTATCTATCACACTCATTCTCCCCGAAAAAATACAGTAAAATAATAAGATGTTCTCTTATTGTATCTAATGCCAAAGAGAAACAAACAGAACATTTTTATCAAGCGCGGATAACAGAAATCTGAAGTCACTGTCCTTGAGCAAAATAATGCACACGACAGGAAAGGGAATTTTATGGCCTATCCAAAGCTATTTTTGCTTCCCTTTTTTCTTCTTCCATGTAACGTTTTTGAGGTTGAGATATCATTTCAAATAGTCCCAAATATTAAGACAAAGTAAACAGAGTTGAAAATAAATGTACTTTCCATGTTTATGCATTTCTTAACGCATGCCAGCATCCCCAGTTTTTATAGAAAAAAAGGATTTCTGTGAGTTTGTCATAGAGTGGCTTGCAAAGTTATTCACACCGTTTTAACTTTTTCACAATTTGCCAAGATATAATCACAAACTTTAATGTACTTTACGGAATCTAGATTCTTAATGCAAATGGTGCATAACTGTGTATTGAGAATAAAATGAAACATTATTTTCAAATTGTTTTGAAAAACAAAAAATTGGGAAGTTCAGTAAGCATTTGTACTCAGCCTCCTTTACTCTGATTAACCTAAATAAAATCCAATGTGACCAACTGCCTTCAAAACATAATACATTAACCACTCCAACAGGCTAATATCAACATAAATCCAGCAGTTTTTTGAAGATATTAGAGGTTGGAATTATTTATATTACATTTGTTTTAATCAAACACCATCATGAAGATCAAGGTTTCAAACCAAACAGGTCAGGGATAAAGCAATGAAGGAGTTTAAAATCGGGTATAGGTAGGCAATGAAACAACACACCAAGCTTTCAGCATCTCAAGGAGCAATATTTGATCCATTATCAAACTGTACATTCACGAAAACATGGCTATCCACCTTCAGGTGAATTTAAAACAGCAGAGAGGAAGAGAGAGAAACAACAAACATGCAGGAAAGAGTTTCTCTGCTCTAATGAGACCATCGGTTAAGTTTTGGCATAAAACTAACACTGCACTTCACTCTGGAGCTCCATCCTCTGTGAAATATGTTGATGGCAGCATTATACCAAACTGTGGATACTTTTCTTTAGTGGGGATGTTGACGAGAGTTGTCAGAAAGATTGATGGAGCCTGAAGTTCCATCACCTGATGTATAAGGCTGGTATAAACAAAGATGACTTTTTATTTTTTGGACTTTTCCTTTACACACCTTGTGTTGTTTTACCACTGAAAATCTCATTAAAAGCACTCTTAAGGTAGCAATTAACCTGAGAAAAGGTAAAATAGTAAGCAAAGAGAAGCTCAAAGATGCTATCATCACAGGGATTTTGAATTGGTTACACAGGAATGGCTAAACATAATTTCCACTTAAGTGGATGTAAAAAGCCATTGCCTGTGGATATTCTTGGTAAAGTCCACTGCTGAACAGAGTTAGCAAACCGTGAAGATGTACTACAGAGTTTGTTCTTTGACAGCTTGTAAAACATTAATATGCGTCTCTGAAACTGTAAAGGCGGTTACAGCTGACGCCCAAGAAGAAGAAGAAAAAAAAAAAACAGAAAAACAGGTGGGACAGAAAGATTTGCTTTCAGCTCTGACCTATCATGTCCGTGTCACTTCCGTGTTCCGCTCACCTGTTACACCTGTATCACAGCGCTGGTCCGCGTATAGGTGCTATACTCTAACAGCTCCGCCGGCGCGCACCTGTTCATGTTGTGCCATGACTGAGGGATTCACCGAATGTGACTTAACATGCTCGTCTCCTACTACATCTGGGGAGACCTCAAATGCCGTGGCACGCCTGGAAATTGATCCCGAGCAGCCCATTTTCGCTGTGCTGACCGGCGGTATGAAGGAGCGGGAGGAGGCGGACATGGCCGCGTCCCATCAGAGCACCTGCGGCGGCAGCGGCGGCGGAGGCGGGGGAGCCACCTCACCGGCGTCCGCCGCCTCTGACACCGAGTCCGGCGTCTTCTCCGTGGAAAGCGAGGTCTGCGCGGAGCACGACTCCGAGCTAGACTGCTTCTGCGCCACCGAGCAGAAACTCATCTGCTCCCGCTGCGCCAACGAGGGCCCCTGCCGGGAACACGGCGTGGCCCCGCTGGCCCGCAGAGTCGGCGTGGTCAGGGTAAGACCGCACAATCAAATTTAAGCTAATCTCCAACAGGTGCTTTTATTTTATTGATTTATTCATGTGAAATGTACATGTCACTTTCATTTTAGTCAAATTATTTTACAGCAATTGGTAGAAGTAATTTCCATTCCGGAGTTCAAAACGATGTAACTTTTTTTTATCAGACCCTGAGAGATACCACTGATAAAATATGGAAACTGCATTAAGTTTATTTTCCAGGTCAATATTTACCTAAATTCTCTCCTGGGTGTGCCAGAGCTTCTCCTTCTGCTGAGCTGTCTGGTATTTTAGAGGACAACAGGATTTTCTTGTTGTCCTACCAGCTGGCCTGGTTCAGCATTGTGCCATTCTCCCCCAAAGGCCCGAACACTGAGCAGTTATATGTGTGTTTGTGCATGTGTTTGCTCTTCTCCAGAACCAGCTGGTGGATGTGTGTGAAAAAATCCAGCTGCAGGCCCTGGGCATAGAGAAGTTCATCCAGCAAACACTGACGGCCAAAGAGCAAAAGCTGCAGGTGAGAAATGCTGCTGGTCGCTCAGGGAAACCGGGAGCTGATGCTACAAGTGGAACCTGTTTTACTAGTAATAAGAAAGCAGGTGTTTCCTAAAAGTGCGTTTCCCTTTAGTCACTTGAGATGTACAGACACAAAGGGCTCTCAAAGGGCTGGAAATCATTTTGATCACCCAATTTATAATAATTCTATAGTTTTGTACTGATTAAAAAGAATTTTGAGCGTTATATCATGTCATAATGTTTTTCCCTCATCAAAAACATAACTGGAGTGTTGCTTTGATTATTTCATGCTTGTTGGAGGACTCCTTGTGTCTCCCACAGTAGCTATTCAGGATTTTTACACAAAGCTTCTCCTTGGAGTTGCAGTCCCAAGTCGAGCTTCCACCTCGCAGTATCCCTTTCCCACGGAGCTCCTCTAGACTAGTGGCAGCAGCAATTAGCAAACACCTCATTAAATTGTGAGTTTAATCAGCTCTTCATACAAACTACTTCTCCTCACTTCAACGTGCCTGAGAACTGCTGTAATGTTGTGCTAATGGCAGAGTGTCGGAAAGAGTAGGAGCTTCTTAAAGAGACAGAGGCTTATAACCGTTCTTTAAACCTCTCCTCAACTTTTCTCTCTCTGTTACCGATGGCCTTACCATAGTTAAAGCTGCAAATTACAAATACATTTCTTTCTTTTCTCAATTGTAACTGATTTTTTTCAACTTTGTGCACTACTTTGTGTTGGTCTATAGCATAAAATCCAAACTCAGGTGATGGAAGTTTATGGTTGAAATGTGACACAATGTTGAAAAAGCCAAAGAAATATAAATATTCATGCAGTATAGTAGTAGTTATTTTGGTGACCTGGTCATTACCTTCCAACAAAACCAACGTGAGCCCCTTGTACTTATTAACCTGCAAGCACATAATGAGATTTTGTATTAGAGGGAGCCCCTCGTCATGCTTGTGCAGTTTTATAGGTGACCAGTTTGCAAACCAAAAATAAAACCGATTAGTGAAGATTTAGTCCTGTGAATTCAGAAGTATTAGTTTGTGTGTTTCTACCATCACATCCTTCTTCTGATTGCATATGAGCAAATTCCAGATCAACTGTGTTTGGTCAAAGGTTTTCTTTCTAAGAATATCACAACGTGGAGATTTCAGAAAATTCCCATGTTTACTCAGTGAGTGATTAAAGGTGTTATATTTCTCTTCAAGGACAAGTCTATGACCGTCCAACATTTTGTGTTTGTACCTATCAGGGTCAAAAGAGACATAATTTTTGCAGTGAAAGAAGCAGAAGTTAGTGACATTACCATTAATTACAGAGAAAGATGAGAGGGAGTGCAGCAAGTTCCCTTGTGAATATTCTCTTCATAAAAGAAAAAAACGTACAATTTAACAAAACCTGACGTATTAATTAGTAATGCATTGCTTAATCAGTAGGCGTTAAGTGATGCATTCTTTATGCTAATTAATTGGGTCAGAACAAATGTTTCCCTCTAATTTTTTATATAAAACATATTATTTGATTTTTTTTAATGTGGAAATTGTATAAATCTTAATTAATTAGTAGTTTCTTTAGAAAGGCAGCCTCACTGGCAAGTGTCTGTCTTGGAAAATGAGACAGTATCTCTCAGACAGTTAATGGTTAATATAACAGACATGTCATTATATCATTACAAAATAATCCTTACGGATTTCTTTGTACGCCAAGATTACTTTTGATCCTACACATTATTACAAGGGTGTGCGTACTTAGGCAACCAGATGATTGCAACGTTTTGGTGTATTTAAACTTTCTTGCTTCAATAGATTTTTTTTTTTTTTTTAATTGAGTCACACAGGGTGTTCGTCACATCAAGGTTGAACTTTTTCAAAAATAAGTAATGATCGCGTCACTATTTAACATCACGAAAACGAGAACCGACAAAGACTTGCGTCCACTGTAAATCTATCAATTGTTTTCATCAAAGAACCTTCAGTATATTTTATTTTCACCGTTATTTGTTTTTGTTAAATTCAGTTACTAAAGTAGCATATTAATAAATGAGTTTGAATGACTTGCAATCCTTGGAAAGAGAATAAAGCACTATGTGGTTATGTGTTGCATTTCTTCTGTCCTTGAATTAATCTCCTAATAAGAGTGTTTATTGTGTCTAGAAGCATAAAACCTGAGATTTGCAACCAAGTTTTTTTAATCGCCTTCTCACTGTGTTGCAAGTTAGAGAGATGTTGTCATCTTGCGGGTTCAAGCTGCCTTACATGTAATACATATCAAATATATTGCAAAAAGTCCATGCTGTGTGAATACTTAAACGATGGACTTTGAAAAATGCGCTTACCCGAACCAGAAGACATTTTAATGCAAATCAGAAGGAAAAATAACTGATACTGAATTCTCCGGATCTTCCTCTCACACCTTTCTGCTGTGTCTTCACCCAGGCGTCGGCGAGCAGGGCGAGGGAGCAGGTGCTCGCGCAGGTCGCCGCCGCCCGCGAGGCCCTGGAGGAGGAGGAGCAGCGCCTCCTGGAGCAGGTGCAGAGGGAGGAGGAGCGGGTGGAGCAGTGCCTCCTCACCCAGAGAGCTCACTGGAACCACGCTCTGACGAGCCTGTCACAAACACGCTCCCGCTTGGTGCACACGCTGACGCACGCTGGCGACGCACAGCTGGTGGTGAGAGGCTAGCGCTGTTTAAACATGACGGGGTTATGACAGTGGTGGGAAAGGCTTAGTTTCATAAATAACTGCAGGCTGATAAGAGTCATAAAATACTGAGAATAATCACTTTCCTCCTGGCTCCTTTTTTTCAGACCAGTGTCCAAGAAATTGCTGAAAGGTACTACTTTATTCATATGACTAATATTTGGTCTTACTGACAAGATACTGGAGGTTTTGCTTCACTTCTGATGCTTCTGTGTGATTGTGTTAGGGTGGAGGAAGCCGAAGGAGTCGGGAAGCCCTGTGACACCGACCAGCTCAACTTGAACCCAGATTGTATCGACAGCAAGCTGCTGAAGGGCCTCTGGACGACTGCTCTGCTGCTGGGGCCCAACGGTTTGTGCATTTAACTACATCCTGGAGATTCAGCAGGGGCGTACAAGATGACTATATGTTCTGACTGTTGTAAAAGACATTATTCTTTTCAAATTTATTAGCCACCTCTTGTGAACAGAGTAAAAAAATTTGCATAGTAAATGTCAATATTTACACTTACATACAAATATATTTGAATGTCAGAAAGGACTCAAGGCACAGTCCTAAATTCAGTCAAAACATGTTTTTAATTAATAGTTTGAGACGGCTAAATATACCGGTTTTGTTTTTTGTGTTGTTTTTTCTGTAGAAACTTAAATTTAGAAAGTAGTATAAAACTCCATTACTGATCAAAATATTAAAATTACAAAAATATAGCAGTCATCGTCTTTTAAAACATGAAGCTACTAAAATACTGTTTCTCATTTTGCCACAAATGTTAGAATGTCTAAATTTAAGGGTAATTTGTGACGCAATAAGTGCTGTTACATCCTAATATGTGCATCATTTATAATGTACCTCCAGTTTTTGCGTTGTGTGTGGAATAAAATTTGCCTCATGCTATTGAATAAAGATAGAGTAGGTTAGTTTTTGCTGTGACATCACCATGTTGGTTCTTTTTCTCTTTTTTTCACTTGGGGCTGAAAGTTCAATTCTCTATACAAAGCCTATGAGCGCTCTTTGGCGTGATGTAATTAAAACCTCAATCAAACTCTGAGTACGTTAGAGGTGAGTGAATCTTCATTCCCTCTTCAATGCAGACAGAGCGTCTGTGTAGGATATCATGAGATAAGGTGATGTTATCATTTGGGCTTTGCAATGAGTTGCCTTTGTTTAAAAGGGTTAAGGTTAGCCGGATGTTATGTGTGTGAGGCTCTAATACATACATAGGAAGGTGGTGATTGAACATTATTTCAATCATCACCATTAATTTACCTTAATGGCAAGGTAAATTAACAAAAGTTGACATACATACATGCATGCATACTCACAATTTGAACATAATTCATATCTTGTGAACTAGTTTGGCTTTATGTTTAGAAACAGCCCGGATTCTGACCCATCTACTCCTTTCCACACAGCTTATGGATCACCTCTGTTAAAGTTCGATGAGCGCACAGTCAGCCCACTCCTTTCCCTCTCTGAAGACCTACGCACTTTGACCTTCCTCCAAAAGAAGCCCCGCCAGTCTCCCCCGTACGACCCGGCTCGCTTTGACTCCTGGCCCAATGCTTTGGGATCTCTGTCCATGTCCTCTGGCACCCACAGCTGGATAGTGGATGTCGGCAAAAGTGGCGCCTTTAAGATCGGGGTTTGCTATGCCTCTCTGGAGCGCAAAGGTTCTGGGAACGAGGCGCGGCTCGGATACAACAGTGAGTCGTGGGTGCTGTCCCGCTATGATGGCGACTATTCCTACTGCCATGCAGGGAAGAAGGTTCCCTTGCAGGTGGTGACGAGGCCCCAGCGGATCGGCCTGCTGCTGGACTGGCTGAGCCAGACGCTGCTGTTTTACGAGCCGGACTCGGGCACTGTGCTGTACTCTGTCACTCAGCCCTTCAATGCTCCGCTGCTTCCGGCGTTTGCTGTGACTGACCGCAGCATCACCATACTGCACCGAAAGACCGCATGAGCATACGAATGTTTGAAAGCAGAAGGGAGAGACATTTCTGTATCATAGAAATATGATGCGCAGGTGAACAGGAGCTCTGTGCAATAATGAAAACTTCCAACTACATCAGTTTTTTATTTATTAATTTTTTTTCTAATTTCTTTTGTATTATTTCAATAATTTTTTATGTTTATTATTTTTATATGTTGATTATATTACATTGTTGTACTGTTGTAATTATTTTGACTGAAAATAATTTTTTTTAATAGAAAGACTGTCTTTGTAGTAAGAAAACAGAATTGATTTTTATTCTGTATTATGTAACGCTTTTAAACGTTATAGATAACAAAAACAACCCTGGTTGATCCAGACTTTTAAAATCACAGACCTTGAACACTTGACTACTATTTTAAGCCTGCTTGCAAAGTGATTATTGCTGTTTCATTTTTGTGTGTTTTTGTTTCTTCTTTTTTTTTCTCTCTGAAATATTTCATAAACAAGATGTCAGATGCAGCTCACTGGATCACATTAGCATTGTGTCTAGCACAACGGCAAATTTTTCCTGCTCTTGTCAGACTAAAGGTTTATACGTCACAAAGTTTATACACTTGACCTGCGTGAATGTAAGAAAAGCTTAATTTTTTTTTGTGCAAATTTTCTGATGTTACCATTATAAATACATTGAATATAATTCAGTTCACTTTATTTTGGTAAATTATCAACAGTAAATGATGTATTTTATTGTGATGACGGCCCAACACAAAGTAATGCACACTGCAATTGAGAAATGAAAGACTAGTAATGTGTGGTTTTCATTTTTTGAGAAATGAAAGACTAGTAATGTGTGGTTTTCATTTTTTAGGAAATAAAAAACTAAAACTTGTGGTTTTGCATTTGTATTAGCCCCCTCTACGCTGATACCCCTAAACAGTTTAAACCAACCAACTGAATGAATGAAAAAAAAAAAAAGGCAGTTGTTAAAAGAAAGCCACAAAAAGTCCTGTTCGCTGAAAGCTATGCAAGCAACAAAGCAAACATGTGGGAGAAGGTATTCTGGTCAAAAGAGACCAAAACTGCAAAATAACCTAAACAAATGATCCCCATGATGAAACATGTCAGTGAAAGAATCATGCTGTGTGAAAGCTTTTCTTTAAAAGGGTACATCTCTTCCCAACAACTCAGAGTTGTAGGGAAGATGGATGAAGCTAACACAAGCCAACCTGGGGGAAGAAATACATTCAGAGGCTGCAAAGGTCTCAAGACTAGTAATGAAGGTTCACTTTCCAGCAGGATAATGACTCTAAGTCTGCAGCCAAATGGTTTGGTGATAAAATGTTCATGTGTTCCAGTGGTCCGATCAAAGCTCAGATGTACATCCAATGGAGAATCAGTGGCACAACTTGAACATCGAGCTTTACAGATTATCTCCATTCCATCCTTGTGAAGTGAAAACCAGAGCTATTCTGTATCTGTATGACTTCATTCCTTTCATTCAGTCAAGTTTTCTGTGATTCAGCAAAGTTAGGGTGCATAGATAGTATGCAATGCAGTTTAAACTGAAAAGTTAGTATGTAACTATCAACATGTTTAAAAAAAAGCATGATTTGGTCAACTGAATTATGGAGAGATGCTGAAGAAGTTTAGAAACATCAAAAGTATAGGTAAATGCCTGTTAGTCAAATTAAATATATTAATGATCACAAACTATGATTTGAAGGTAACTGATACAATATTTTTACATAAGAATTAAAGATGAGTCAAATCAAGTTTGTTTGTGTCACACATTTCGGTAAAGTTCAAAATGCTTTCCTCCACTGAAACATGATAGAGATATTAAAATAATCAATAAAACATTGTCTTGATTCAACAAAAGAAACAAAAAACAGCAGAGAAACATTTACTACTTTGCAGAATTTATTTTCAGCTTCAATAATTTCCATCTGTATTGTTAAACATACAGATGGAAAACATTAACACATTAAATATCTATTTTTGTAGTTTTCCAGTGCTAGAAAACTATAAAAACAGATGCACTTAAAATGCCTGGAAAAGTAAGAACATTTGTGCCTGGACAATTTATAGGAAACCTATCATTTAATATAAACTGAATGTATAAGAACAAGGCCAGAATAAAAATATCTTCAGAGTTGCAATGATTGTTGTTTGTAGCTTTTAAAAATAATACAAAAAGCCAAGATATATAGTAATAACTGAGACAGGAAAAGTTTTGACTGATTTACCTCCCTTGTACACGTTTTTTCAAAAAACCCCCACCAGGGGGCAGCAAAGTCCAATCAGGCCTCCATGAGCTTCCAAACAGTTCTTCTTCTCATTCAAAGGTTCCTCGTTGAGTTTCCAGGACCACAGACAGCTACAAAAACTTCAACATAGAGTAAAAACCAGTGAGCCTCACATGATATTACAGAAAAACTGAAAACAACAACAAAAAAATGATCGAAACAAGATATGATTTCTACTTGAAATCAGCCATGACTTCTAAGCCCTGATTTTATAAGAAAGGACTGATACAGCGAAATGTGAAGTGTCCTTTCCCACTGATAAGAGACCAGGGACATGTAAGAAGGACACAGTCACACAATACAAAGAGAAAAATAAGGGCACGTGTCCAAACCATGATTTTATTGTCTTCACACTTCGACTTTATATCCACATAGTCTGATGAAACGATCTGTAAAATATTTTAACATAAAACCTGTATAAAATGACATGTTCATGACGCATTTTAAAACAGGAGCAGTGTGTACTTGCATGCACTTGGACCCCCTAAAGAACATTTTCATCACAAGATACAAGTTCATTTCATATACCTGTGTATATTTTATTTCCATTATTATTATTCTACATGCTCAGTCCTTCATATGATTCATTGAGGTCAGCCTGAGCGACGCACAGGGAGTGTTAGCCGGAACCAAAAACAGACGTCAGTCTGCTTCCTGGAGACACAATCTTTATCCACAGCAGAAAAACCTGAAATCTCGTGTCAGGCTGGGATAGTGCCATACTGGTCCAAACAAGGAGTGTTTGGACCAGTATGGATTTTCAGTATGAACCATATTTATGGAGGCAGACTACAATATGCTTAGAGGTCGAAAAGCCAAACATGGGAAACTGTGTTTGTGCTGTGTGTACAAAAAGGAGCTGTGATTATAGTTCTTTGGGATTTTTTTTTTTTTTTACTCTATTTTCTGCTTAGATTTCTGCAAAACAGTGCACAGATCTGCGTTTTTCAAGTTTCCCTTCTTTGTTCAACTAGTTAGAGTTAAAGACAGCTAATGAAAGCATGACATTTTAAGGTCAGAATATTCCATCAGAGTCAAATTTCACATGTTTAAAGGAGAAATGACAGCTTAATAAAAGGTTTTCCGTTTCTTAACACATGCAAGTGGCTTCAAATTACCTTCACAATACAAGTTAGTCCATTAATTACATGAAATGAAGTCGAACAGCAAAGAATATGCACACATACTTTAAAAATGTATGAAGTAAAAAACACTCCTTATGGTAATTACATTGTTTTTTCAGAACAATGGGGTCGATGTCTGCCAAAAAACCCCACCCGATTGTGGATTTTTTGTAGTCTTTAAATACCTTTTAAGAATCTCTGCTTGTTTCTTTTTCCCCAGATGTATAAAGTAGAACATGTGAAAAACATCCTCATGTTTCCACCTCAAATAGTGTGCATTATGGAAATAAAAGAGTCCAATTTTTACATTTAAAACTATACATTCTAACAAAAATACACATTAGAAACCAAGTTTTTAGTGACACATGTATTTCTTTTATTGCATCATCTCAACTCTCAAAATAATTAACCAATACGCAAAGTTACTGTGTTCTCAGTGTCATCACCAATTCTGGATAAACTGTTTATTTATTCATTTATCTGATTAAAAATGGCTATTGAAGTCATTATTTCAATATAATGCAAAACATTAAAAGTTGATTTAGGAAACAAATCAACTTTTGTTTGATTTGGAAACAGAACAATTAGATTCCTCTTTCCAGTGTCACTCTTATAGGTGACACTACTCAGGACTTAACCAGTTAGTATTAATTTCTTCTGTTATCTTGTTAGCCGTTTATATTTTTGTACTCAATACTTATTTAAAAAATTAAGAAATTTGAGTTGATTTCTGTGTTTGTGAAGATTTTATATAATTTGCCTCACTTGAAATATTTTCCCAGAAAAAAAAACAATCAAGGTATACAACATTCTAAATATTTAAAGCATTGAACGCAGTTGGGTTAAAACACGAAACCACACTTTTTTTTCACAGCTATTTACATTTTACATAAAATCATAACTTAGTTACAAACTCAGACTATATGTTACAACAATAACTGCTGGACTATTTGTGCGCTATGTCAAAAGTTCATTTTTAAAAGTTACATATAACCTTAATATTTCAATCGTCTCTACAAGCTTAGTTCTCTGTAGTCATATTTAACGTTGGACAGTGACAAACATGATCCATTTTCTGTAGAATTTAAAAACCGATTGGGGGAAGACCAGCTGTATATCAGTATCATTTCTACAGAACTTCTGGGTAAATTAATCAGAGACTTCCTGGACTCTCATTTCCTGGAGATGTGGTTTTACTGCAACTGATCATTATTAGGTACGTGCTGTTAGTCGGAACAAAAAGCAGATAATGAAACTCCTGTTCACCATTTTATTCCATGTTGATGGCATTCTTGCTAAAAGTGTTTTTGTCATCAGAACGTTTAAAGGCTAAACACCAACGCTACTTAAACCACTCGGTTAAAACAGGGTTAATCAGAAGCACTTAAACAGACTCTGATGAGAGATGATATCAGGTTCTAGTAAATAAGATTGTGGATGATAATGGCCATTATATAAATGTGAAAATTATATTTGCTAATAGAACTTTTAGGATCTGAAGAGTATTTTTAGTATTTCCTGCTCCAAATGAATCACAGTCTAAACTTACAGCTGAGGTTCTTGAAGGATGAAGTCACAATAAGAAGGAAATGGAAACTTAAATATGCCACATGTTGGAAACGGAGTCAGTGAATGTTTTTTTGTGAATAAGACAAATGAGCCGTTCTTTCCCAAAATCAAAATTCCCCTATGTCCTCTGTAGATAATTACATGCCACAAGACACAACTTCCACACTGCCATTCTTCAAATATTTTTGGTTTGGCTGCTGCTCAGTTTATGACGAGGTTCTTGTTATGTTTGTGTCCTCCTCTTGTTTGAGGCACTTCGTGTGAGTGGAGGTGGCTCGATGTTCAGCTCCCGCCTGAGGTCCTCCAGGTTCTGCTCCCATCGCCTCTCATAAAAGATGCTGAGGACGCAGCGGGCCCGCCTGCCGTTCTGCAGGGCCCAGGGGCCCAAAGATGTGAAGAGTGACTGTAAACGACTAAGAGAGGGAGACGGAAGAGTACAGTTAAAAGCCGTCATCACGACCGTTTTATTTACAGTAAATCAACAAATCCAGATTGGCAAAGAGAGGAAATGACAAAGAATGAATGAGGAAATGTTTAATGATTAACAAACAAGAGGCGGTTTACAGTTGAACGTTATGTTCCCATTTACTCACATGCTGTTATAATAACAGCAAACGAGCCACGATGGTGGCTATGCTATGAATATTGCCCTGGGGAAACCCATCTTTCTGCCATGCCCCACCCTAAACCAATCAAAAACCAGAAAATCATCAAAAACACTCCTATATTTTAGTGGTTACATATTACAGGCTGTTTTTCTGTGTTTAGATCTTCCAGAGCCAATTCAAGGCTAATTAATGTCTTAGCCTTTGTTTAAAAATGGTTGATTAATCGATTACTGGTCACAAATGGCTTTGAAAGTATTTGCGTAATCCTTGAGCGTCTTCTTAAAATGAACAGTCTGCAGAGTTCAGACATCAATGAAAAAGAAAATCTTGAAAATCAATGTAACTTCTGCAGCTTTGCCAAAGTCAAATGGGCAAAGATTTCAGCCCAGCAAAATAAAACTAATTCAGAAATAGATTGAAATTTTACGTGACGCTTTGAAAAATGGCAACTTGTGACTTTTGATGAACGTCAACTACAGGAAACATGTCATCATTTATAAAGTGTTACCATTTTATGTCTCCTTTAATATTTTTATAGAGGAGGGAAAAAAAATTCTTGCTGAAAAAGGATGGATACATTTTCTTCTATTTCATGGTGACATTTTTGGAAAATGATGTAACATTGTGAAACACTGATGGACACTTTATTATTTTCAGCCAGAGTTTTATGAGCCATTCTGAGCTGCAGGTTACAAACCTCTGCTCTAAATGTTTAAAACGAACATAGACTTGGTGGTTGTACAAATTAACGACAGACGAGCTTTAATTCTAAATTAAAAACAAATAAAAATATATATATTTTGTTTCCTTTCCAAATATGTGCTCCATTTTCTCCAATACATGCACTCAAAATAAAACACACTGGAGTTTGCGGTTGTAGCATGATGAAAGTGAAAAGTGAAAATGCTCAAGCATTTTCACTACTTTTAAGGGACATTAATCTTTCCTCATCAACCCAAAGCTTCATCTTTTTGTGGGAACATTGAAGTGCATCAGGACAAGCAGCGCTTGTTTGAAATTAAAATAATTTCACATACAACAATTTAGCTTTTCTTCAAACAGAGCTGGCTCCAGTCAGACAGATTGTACGTAAGCACCTGGCATTCAGCCGAAGTGGCCCCAGCAAGGCTCCCAGGGCGCACATGGGAAGCCCCGTCTGAGCGGCTTCGAACCATTTTACCGCCACCTCACCTGGAACCAGGACAGAGAAATGTGCAAATTACCAACAGGATGTGCAGAGATCACAAGGCAGTCAGTCAAGAGTGAAGATTTCATAAAGTCTATTTTGAGCGTTTATAGAGAACAGCAACTGTTGCTCTTTTTATTTTGATATGCAGCTTCACTCACTCACCCAGCATGTTAGTGGGCATGCCCAGTAGGGTGTGCAACAGGTCATGGACCTCTCTGTATCTCAGCATGACGTAAGCTAGCTCCTCGTTGTCCACAAACTTCACCTCCGCTCTAGAGTCAGGCGTCACTTTCTGCAGCCAAGTTGCAAAAACCCCCAAAAACAAACAAACAAACAAAAAAAAAAAACGAGACATCTCATCCACCAGAAACAGAGATAAGTGGCAACAGGATGACACTTGTGTTCACAAATGAAGTCTGGATTTGGATTTGTTGAGCATAAGCAAAAACATACGTTGTCCTCCAGAAATCTGAGATACTCTCGCCCAAACGACTCATCTGGTAGGGAAGCCATCTTTTCCAGGTCGAGCGTGGACAGACGGATTCTCGGCCTTTCTCTGCAGCGTCAATTCATAACAAAGAATAGACTAAATCAAAATGTATCCTTGCAGTGGAAGGATGCTGATCATTTCACCCCTTCGCCAGATAAATTTTTTTGTTGTTGCAAGGTTTGATCTTTTTTCTACCCTTTTTTTAAAAATGATCTTCTTCTAAAGATTTTTTCTGCTGAAAACACATAAAATTAACGGAGGCGATTACAGCAATTTAACGTAATTTTCTGAAGTCCAGTGATCGTTTTCTGTAAGAATATGTGGCTAATTGACTAAAAAAATTACTTTCTACCATCTGCTACATTTCTAGTAGTTTATTTGAGGATCAGAAGAGTAGGAGTGATATATGGCCATCAAAACAACAAAATGCTGTGAAATTATGCTACTTATTTGGAAATTTCAATTCAAAATGTTATTTACAGCTTGTCAAAATATCTAACTACTAGAAGGAATATAACAATAACCAATGGTTAAGTGCCTGGTTAAGAAACAGAAGGAGGAAATGGACAGAAAATATAACCTGGAGCTGAAAACGCGAGGATATGTTGGCAAAAGGGCGAACTGACCAAAACAATAACATTTAACCTAAACTAGGGAGACTCACGTCAGGATCGTGTAACCCTCGGGGTCATTGTTCATCCGCTCCCTTAGATTAATAAGCGCTAAATGTCCTGTAGTCTCTCCCAGCACAGCAACCATGTCTGTGAAATCAGCACAGGGATTCAGGGCATCAGTAACACTGTACGGAGTTTTCACAGCCTAATTCAACTCAACATCACAAATTTTAGACAGAATGTAAAAAGACTGTTTATAGATATAATGTCTAAACCCACAGAGCAGCTCACTGGTTGTATATACAACCCTGTTTCGTTCCTCTGTGCCTTTTAAGGAGTTTTTGTTACATTTGAGAAGCTGCCTCTGAGTCTACCAAAGCATGATACAATCTGAGTCACTTCAGTATTGGTTCACAATGTGACTATTCAAACATGTGGAGTTTCTGTCACAAGGAAACAGCAAGGTTTAGACACAGAGTAGATACTGGAAGTCAGGATCTTTACAGAAATCTGTGGGCTAAACCTGATGCTAACTTTCAGCTGGCAGGTGTCTCCTCAGCTGTGAGCATTTTTCCATTTTAAGCTACTGAAAACGAGAAGCGGGGGCGCCATTTCAGTAAAGCCGTTTCATTTCTGATTGAAGAAATTAGGATGTGAAATTTATCTACCAAAGATCCAGTCTTGCTAAAACAAAGAATAACTGATGTTAAAGACACTAAGCTGCTGCAATCAATCACAGTGAAAATACTGCACTACAGTATATACTAGAAGAACACATGCAAGGCCTGGAATACCAACACTAAAATCTAACATTAAGGTGATTTTTTAACTAGAACATTTAAATATGCCCTTTTTTTTGGGTTTTGACAGTTTTTCAAACTGTGCAGAGAAAGAAGCAACAACGAGACTAATTTGGAGGAGAGATGAGTTTAAAAAAAACATCTGCCACTGATCAAATCACACAGAAGCAGTAGCATTTTATTAATAGATTCTAAATGCCAAAACAAGGATGGAAAATAAAATGTTTGTTTTCACAGTCAGTAAATGTACTGAAACTTGAACTTTTCTTCACGTGGATTTGTACCGTGTCTGTAGGGGTCCTGCAGGGCCGCCACTCCTGATCCGACGGCCAGCAGTGCTTTCTGGAAGGAGGTGGTCTGGATGTGTCCGGGGTAAAGCCCATCATAGCTGTAGGTAAGCTCAGCGCCACTAGTGAAGAGTCGGTGGACGAGCAGAGCTGAGCCAAAGGTGGAACAGTGTTAAGACGCAGGAAGCGAAACATTTCTACTGCAACGACATGTCAAATGATTGACGACTTTTAATAAATGACCAGCCCTTTTGGGTTTCTTGATGCTAATTTTAGCTTTTACATGAGTTTTTTTCCCCACAGCGCATGGTGTACTTTACTGTAGGTTGAGACGCTAGACACTAATATATGCAGCTTACAGTAATCACGCTGCATTTTTGCAGAAAATGCAACATTTTTCTAGTTTATTTACCTATTCTCCTAAAAACTGTATATACACTCATGCATCTGATAGACAATAATTAAGTAATGAAATAAAGTAGTGTGAAAACTACCTGATAATTTCATACTACAGCCAAGTTCAGTTCGGATGCATTTAAAATGTGTACTTTATTTAAACTGGAGAGCACCTGAAATTCAAAATCTCATTTACAAACTCGCCAAAATGACAGCAAATCAAATTAGTGGAAAAAACAAACATTTCAAACACGTTTGAAATATCAAATGTCACAAATCTACAAGCAACACTAAAATAAATGCAATTACATATTCAGCAGTATGATCCAAACAATTCTGATGTTGCATAAAATGCATACTGCAGTGACAATAGCATTTTAATATAGTAAAGATTTATATTAAGTAAATGAAAAAAAATACATCCACAAATTATTTAACTGTGTAAATTCGAGGCATAAATAAACTAACAATTAATTAAAACTTTAAATCACAAGTTATACCCAACTACACTGCTCAAAAAAATAAAGATCTGAATGAATGAAATATTCTCATTGAATACTTTGTCCTGTACAAAGTTGAATATGCTGACAACAAAAATCACACAAAAATCTAATTCATTAACCAATGGAGGCCTGGATTTGGAGCCACACACAAAATCACAGAGAAATAACACTACACGCTGATCCAACTTTAATGTAATGTCCTTAAAACAAGTCAAAATGAGCCTCAGTATTGTGTGTGGCCTCCACGTGCCTGTATGACCTCCCTACAACGCCTGGGCATGCTCCTGATGAGGTGGCGGATGGTCTCCTGAGGGATCTCCTCCCAGACCTGGACTAAAGCATCCGCCAACTCCTGGACAGTCTGTGGTGCAACGTGACGTTGGTGGATGGAGCGAGACATGATGTCCCAGATGTGCTGAATCGGATTCAGGTCTGGGGAACAAGCTGGCCAGTCCATAGCTTCAATGCCTTCATCTTGCAGGAACTGCTGACACACTCCAGCCACATGAGGTCTAGCATTGTCCTGCATTAGGAGGAACCCAGGGCCAACCGCACCAGCATATGGTCTCACAAGGGGTCTGAGGATCTCATCTCGGTACCTAATGGCAGTCAGGCTACCTCTGGTGAGCACATGGAGGGCTGTGCGGCCCTCCAAAGAAATGCCACCCCACACCATTACTGACCCACTGCCAAACCGGTCATGCTGAAGAATGTTGCAGGCAGCAGACCGCTCTCCACGGCGTCTCCAGACTCTGTCACATGTGCTCAGTGTGAACCTGCTTTCATCTGTGAAGAGCACAAGGCGCCAGTGGCAACTTTGCCAATCCCGGTGTTCTCTGGCAAATGCCAAGCGTCCTGCACGGTGTTGGGCTGTGAGTACAACCCCCATCTGTGGACTTCGGGCTCTCATCCCATCCTCATGGAGTCGGTTCCTAACCGTTTGTGCAGACACATGCACATTTGCGGCCTGCTGGAGGTCATTTTGCAGGGCTCTGGCAGTGCTCCTCCTGTTCCTTCTTGCACAAAGGCGGAGGTAGCGGTCCTGCTGCTGGGTTGTTGCCCTCCTACGGCCTCCTCCACGTCTCCTGGTGTACTGGCCTGTCTCCTGGTAGCGCCTCCAGCCTCTGGACACTACGCTGACAGACACAGCAAACCTCCTTGCCACAGCTTGCATTGATGTGCCATCCTGGATGAGCTGCACTACCTGAGCTACTTGTGTGGGTTGTAGAGTCCGTCTCATGCTACCACGAGTGTGACAGCACCACCAACATTCAGAACTGACCAAAACATCAGCCAGTTGATGTACTGAGACAGCATAGGTACTGAGAAGTGGTCTGTGGTCCCCACCTGCAGAACCACTCCTTTATTGAGTGTGTCTTGCTAATTGCCAATAATTTCCACCTGTTGTCTATTCCATTTGCACCACAGCAGATGGAATTGATTGTCAATCAGTGTTGCTTCCTAAGTGGACAGTTTGATTTCACAGAAGTTTGATTTACTTGGAGTTATAGTGTTATTTGAGTGTTCCCTTTGTTTTGTTTTTTGAGCAGTGTAGTTTGTATTTATCCCATTGACACGTAGCAATTGTTTAACTTGAAATAATTAACTCCAATGTCTACAATTACTAGACATAATTAATTCAACTCTTAAATATATTTGGTTTTGGATCCAAACAGTTCACTGTAAGTGCAATACTGAAAGTGAAATTCATTATAAATGTAATGAAATGTAACTATCTTATGATCAATGTTCGTTTACCAACAGTTAATCAATACCAAAAGCTCTCCGTTGACCTACTGAACCGGATGCTAAAACTGGTACCGTTCTGTTTTGACTGCTACAAGTGAGCAGCTAGGCTAACACGCAGCTAAACAGGCAAGCAAATTCAATAATTTAATAACCTACTCGTTGCTTAAAATGCTTTCCCAATTGCGTAGAGAGCAGCGATGTAAGTTCGTACCTTTGAACCATTTAGATGTTAAATAACTTCGCGTTTGATTGAGCCGCATGACGGGATTTGACAAACGCTGCCACATTGTTATCCAAACGTATTGCGCATGCGTCGATGACGCTGCGTCATCAGGATCTTCTCGACCTGCAGCTTTGTCTGTTGGACCCGGCTCCTCTGGTGTATTTTTAAAATTAATCAAACAATAAGTACTATGGCATCTTCACACTACATAAACTCAGAACAAACAAGAGATATATTTTTGAAGACGAAACTTCTTTAAAATAATGATTCACATCATGGTGATGATGACAATCACCATAGAGGTGATTGTCATCACCTTCATGATGACAATGCAGTCTGCACTAAGACTGCATAAAATGTCCTCAACATAAATCATGCCTCTACAGAACGTTACTGGAGCCAGTGGTGTATATATTGATGAATAAAAAAAAAGTAATGTACTTTTTTATTTATTTATTTATTTTTTTTAATCAAATATGTGAACTCATGCTAAATGTATAAAATCTAGATGTATTCAGCAAGTAAATTTTGCTCAGCTAAATTGACTTGCAGTTTTTACTTTCATGTCAGTATATCAATTTAAAGTATTGCTACTTGTTTTAGCCAAAGATGCACCAGACACACACCTACACCTTATGTTAATATTAGACTTCTTGTTTATACATTAACTCTGTTGTCTTTTTCCATTTGGAGGTCAAACAGTGAATATTATCACTGGAAGCTGTACTGCTTTGTTTTATTATGATGAGAAAAACTTGGCATTTCTTCTGAATTATTTTGTATTTATTTGTTTTAATTCTTCTATTTAAAGTATCTGAATTTATCCATAACATTATTTGTCTGATGATATCATTTTCAAACATGAAACCAGATAAGTACGTGTGTACCTTTGTTATGAAACACTCTCTTAATTCTGTCTTGGATTGTTCATTTCTTTACCTTTACTGGAGTTAAATGTGATGTAGCGCTTTTGCTTGAGTACATTTTTTGAGTACTCAACTGCGCCCCCCTCTGGTATAATTGTGCAGACAAAAAAAAAAAACCAAGCGGAAGTTGCTGTGCGTTATTTGAACTACCTCGAACTGGACCAGGAGTGTTCGTTTTGTTGTCTTTTCGTGAATAGTTTCGGTTTCCGTCCAACCTAACGTCCAAGAGCCCGAGGTTAGTTGACTAAAATTGGTATACACTTGCTCTTAAGCGAGTAAGTTAGCAGTTAGCAAGCTGGCGAGCAACTTAAGAAATGAACCGCAGCAAATAATCGACTTAATTTAGCTCTAACGTTAACTACACGCTTTGTTGTTGCTCCTCGTGGCAAAATTAAGTGGTAAAAAGCAGCACGGTTTCTTCCTTAAAACCAATGGCACACACACAAAAAAAGAAAGTAAACGAACAGAAATTATGTTGCGACCGTAAAGCGCTGTAGCTCAGAAGAGAATGATCAGGACATACTCTTGTATATAGAGATTATATCCATTGACGTCATTTTGGGTGTGACTTGAATAGATTGTACAAATACCACCGACAAAGTTCAGGCTGTAAGGCTTGACTTGAGTTTTCGGTGAGTAGAAATCCTGTTCAGTTTCCTTAGAGCTGAGATCGTTACTGACGTGGAGACAATATTGAGCAATATCGTCGTAGCAGTGAGACCAGCGACCGTGTTTGTTAGACTATTGAACAGATGGTGCATTTCTGGGCAGTTGTTACTGCTGGTCACAAGGTTGTGTTTGGCAGCTTTGTGTATAGATTTGGAGACCTTTTTTATTTTATTTTACCTTTGTTTAAAGATTTATATTTTTGTTTGCAGAGTTACTACTCGTTGCTTTTTTTACTTGATGATTTGTGCAGCAATTTTTGGCCACCTGAGGTTGTTTGTGTGTTTTTTAGAAATGAACATTGTCTTGACTTGACTAAATTTGGCAAGAATAGTCAAGTCTAGACAATGTTCATTTCTAACTTTGCTGAGAAATCCAAAAGGCATGCAACAGTCATCCCTGCCCTCATGACTGCATACCAAAGGTCATTTTTATGACCTTTGGTATGGCTCTTTGTTAGTGACTGTCTGAAATCGAACATAAAATGTTTTTTTTCTGTCTCCAACTTTAAGAAGGAGACTTTAGTTAGTGATACAAACTTAACATCAGGGAATCTATAATTGCTACCTTCAAAGGTTATGTTGATACACAAAGTCACCACAGCAGTATTTGCCAAACACGTTACACCTAGTTACTGTGTTTATCTGAAAAGTTTTATATGAGTCAAGAAGGTTTTTTCTTTTCTTTCTTTGCTGCATTTGTTTTTAAAGTTGGGCTAGTTTGGTTGAACTCATTGAAACTCCAGTGTTGTGTCAGAGTTTCATGAATGGAGAAATATCAGTCAGAAAAACTTCACAGAATTTCACCAGTTTAGACTTCCAGTGAAGCAGAGGACCAGGCTTCAGGCCATAGATGGGTTTCTGCAGAGAGGTGATAAGAATTAACCCAGCCATTTAAGTCATAGCTTGGATGTGGAGAAAATCTCCTGACTGAACATTATACTGTCTAATTATTGTGACCTAAAGTATGCCTGGCCACTGAAAATTTCTAGCATTTTTATAAATTGTTTTTATTGATATAATTTGAAAATGCTTTCAGCCTCCTTGATTTCATCCTGGGAGAAGTGTTGTTAGATATGGCGCGATGGACCAATGTGGTATGAAATACAATTTATGTATTTACTGTAAAAGCTAAGAAATGTTTTCATGCATTTCAGCTGAAATTGTCTGGAGTTTTAAAATGGTTTTCTGGTTTACTGGCGTGGTGTTTTTGCATGTGCAGTTTCTTTTTTTAAAATTGGTATTTATTTCATTTTCTTCCATATTTCCCCACACAGATGTTTTTTTCAGAGGATGTCCTCTCTGTGAGAAAATTGCTGGTTTAATGACTAGTTTCACAGAAAACAGGATTTGGTTATGTTGAATTATAGACTCTGTCAGCAATATGTATAGTGGTGTAAACCCGGAAAGAACAAATGTAGTTTTTCCATTTATCAAATACGGAGGGGGAGTCCTAATAATTTTATCTAATTTCCTCCAGCTTTCAGTTTTCCCCTGTTTTTCTGCTGTAGAAACAAAATCACAGACGTGCAGCGGCTGTGAAATATAGACATCAGTTATGGAAATCAAAAACATGCCCACTCTTTTACCTCAATGGAATTTTCCAAAAGTAGGCACGTTTACAGCGCAAACAGAAAAAATGTGGTGGAAAATGAATAACAGCTTTGTTTTTATCACCGACATTAGCTTCAACACTTAATCAAAGACCACAGTAATCACTTTAGATTTCAGGTAAAATAAAAAGTTGTCACGTTCTCATCGTTGGTAATCAGATGGAAAGAAATGACTATGTTTCCAAGCATTTCTGGACAGGCAACCCCAACAGGGTAGGAAAGGGGAAATTTGTCATTTAGTTTCTTGTAATTAGCGGGTTGCCTGACAATCATTGTGAGGTCATTTCCTCTCTGGCAATTGAAACTTCTTTTTTTACACAATCGTTTAGTTTTGGCTTCCCATGTGTTACCTACAACAAATGACCAGATGAATTTCGTCATTATTTTAGCTGATTGAGTCTAACAAAATCCATTAAAGAATGCGTTTAACGGATCCATTAACGAATCCATTAAGACGACAACTTTCCTCAACTCGTCGTTGAGGAAAGACAACTTACAATACATATCAAGCAGGGTTAAAGATTTTCTATCTATTCATACAGTGGAAATTTATAATTATGAAACTTTACATTACAAAACTAAGAATTATATTGCTTTCCTCTAGTTTTTGGTGCGACTGCAAACAGCAACGTCTTCTCACGTAATAAATATATTCTAAAATCACCAGGCCTTTTATAAAAAATGCACTCAACGTAGCATTGAGAAAACGTGCTTCTTCATAAATAAATCATGCACCGTCGTCCTATCACGTAAATGTTAGTGGCTCTTACTTAATCCACCAGATGGCAGTAAAGAAAAAACCAGACCACTTGCTCCATTAAACGTACACCGTGCGGGCGAGAAATGCATTTCGAAATCCAATTTGGCTTCATGTGGTATAAAATACCAATGCAAATGTGAGCATGGGAGAAAGATGTGTACCGAATAATGGAAGTTAAAAATATGACGAGTGATATTTTTGTGACAAACCAGATGAGAAGCTTTGTAGGATTAATAATTCTGGTGTTAGATTTCCCAAAAAAAAACTAACACCAAAATACGTCAAGTATTTTGCAGCCTTCATGCAGATTACTTGTACTGCCAAGTCGGTGGCAGTGCAGGCGAGGTTATGAGTTAGGGTTTGCGTAATTATTGGAAGAATCAACCACTTTTGAAGTTCGCACAACTTTATGGGAATTATTTATATGCCATGCCAAGAATTTTGTTACAAGACTTCTAGTACTTTTTCCAAAGATCTCTTGTTACATCAGGATTCCCGTTGAATAAAGATCTGGAAAAACCAGGTCCACAAGTTTTATTCAACAGTTGAAAAATTATGCCTACATGCATAGTCTTGTATTTTTCAACTGCATAGAAAAAAGATTGTTGTGCATTTCTTTCATTGAAAAAGTTAGTTTGGAAGAAACCAAGACCTGGGATACGATATGTAAATAGGAGTAAGAGGAACAGCGTGCAGTCGTGTTTTTCTTTCTGTTCTTAAACCTGCACAGTACTTACTGTGATGCAGTAGGCGTTTTTGAATATAATTTGAAAAAGCTTAACCTGACCACAGTGCAGTGAAACAGAGAGACATGTTTATGATGGTTTTTGCATGGTGGCTTAGTAGTAAAATGCAGTATTCTGGGATCAGTAGTAAAAGGCAGAACAGAACCATCAATTCCGCCTTGACAGACCCAATAATACAATTAGGAAAAAATACAAGGATCAGAAAGTCCAACTGTACCAGAACCAAGACATTCACTTTTAAACCAGAAGAGTTTCTGACAACTTTAGTAGTTTGTTTTTCACTTTCAAGTTGGACAACGCATAAACCTTTTGACTACCATTTTGTATTTGTATCAACCATGTGTCACGCAAACAAACTAGTTCACTGGAATTTTATGTGCATAACTGTAGATGCTGGCTGGTTTTCAAATTTCATACAAAATGAAATTGAAAAAGAATGGTGAGCATTTGAAGTTCCTTCAGTTAATAACTCAGTGAAACTTGGTGGTGGTAGTGTCATGATGGAGGGAAAATTTTCTTTAGCACAAACAAGGAAGCTAATCAGTTGATGGTGGCTAGCCTGACTTTTGTGTTGGTCTGTGAAATCCATGGCAGGTTTTGGTTGGAAGTTGAGAAATGTGGAAACATTTTAATATATTTGCAAGTCAAAGCACACATTGGGAGTGTTGACCTCTGTTTTCTGCTGCTTTCCTTCCACAGTTTGGTGCCTCGTCAGTTTCATGGAGAACGATGGCTCGCATCTCTTTGGACTCTCAAAACTCTTTACCTGGAATTCCTTTGAGTGTGCTGTCTGTGCCCATGGAGAATAAGTACAAATGTCAGCAGTGTCTCCAGGTCCTGAGGAAACCTGTCCAGGCTCAGTGTGGCCACCGCTTCTGTGTGCACTGCTTCAAGCTGCTCACCAGGTAGACCGAAGGTCCTTAGACCACCCACCGGTTTGTGACGTGTGACCTCCTCCTCCCCCAACACTCTGCCGGCTTAATGCTTCCCCTTATTAGTGGACATGCCTCAGCACCGTCCCGCGTTCTTGTCTCTGCTCCAGTCTGGATTTGCTTTTTTATTTTTTTGCACCCAGCGTCGTTTTCTTAATGCTGACTCATTTCTCACACGGTTGGACTAAATCTGATGAATCACGAGGATCTGGTCATGCTGACACATTTCGGCTTTGCTGACTCATTCCAAGGTGTTTCTTTTTTTTTTTTTTTTATCTACCCATTTCTGTCCTTCTCACCCATTCAACAGTTGTTTCTAAACACATCAGCGCTGATAATGATACTCTGCTTCGTCATGTTATGTTCAATGATCTACAGCAGTATCATTGAACATACAGAAAAGATGAAATGCCTCTGAAAATTACTCAACTTTACCACACATAGCATTGCTGATTAAGTCAAGCAGATAACCTGTGATTCATTGGTGTAATCTTGGAAGCTTATATCTGCTAAAAAAGCTTGTGAAATTTTAGTTTTGCAATGCTAAGTACATGAGTGTGGCAAGTTGATCACATGACATCCCCTTATGAACTGATGTGTGTCCAGGCTCCAGGTGTCTGAATGTGGCTGATATTTGGTTTTTAGCTTCAAAAACCAAATGCATTCAGTGTTTTCCCACTCTACACCCCTTCTATAGCACTTCTATTGATCTACTTGAACTGTAATCCGTGTTGGTGAGGAGATGATGGGGGAGCAGGTCTTAGTTGCTGTTTAAACAGACAAACCACAATCCCTTTGTTTTTATTAGCGCTGGTCCAAAGCCTTGTGAAGCCTGCCGCCAAGAGGAGATCTATGAAGAGCCCATGTCCATCCTGAACGGTAATGAGGTGAGTTTCCAGAGAGGAGCAAGACGACTGTACAAGTGCTTTCTGTCACGTGTCATGCTGTCCCAGCCATGTATTTTAATTGATTTTATTGATAGACCAAAACACAAGTAGTCCATAATGTGAGATGGCCACAAAAAGACACAGTTTTCAAAATGATCTTAAAACTGTGGATAACTTTTGTATCCCGCCCTCTTTTACTTTGATATTCCTAAGATCCAGTGCAACTGACTGCCTGCCTGAACACATTAGCTCTGGATACTAATAAATGCAGATTTCTGGTTGTAAAATGATTGAAAAAAGAGGTTTCATTTTCCTTCTACTTGCATTATTCTGTATTGGTCATTCACATGAAGTGCATTGCAGTTTGGTTTTGTAATGTGAAGAAAGGGCTGTGGATACTTTTGGAAGGCTTTGTGCTACTCATTTAAACTAAAGGTGAATGTTTGACCACACAGTCTGAAGGGAGTTTCCACAACCACACAATGCAGTTGACTGTGTGTTTCTTGTCAGTATAATTACTGCCTTTATGTCCTCTAAAGCTTTGTTGTTGCCCCCCGCCCCTCTCCCTGTCCACCAGGCGTTTCCAGACAACGCAGCCGGTCGAGAAATAGCGAGTCTGCCTGCCAGGTGTTTGAACCAGAGCTGCAGCTGGACTGGATCTATAAAAGAGTACGAGGTGAGGTGTTAAACGGAACCGCTCTGGTCTCGCTTTGACCTCATGTTAAGCCTCATGTCGTGCTAAGGGGTCAGATTACCCCAGGTTAACTAGTGGACTGCTATTCATGTCACTGTGACCTGAACTAGCTGTTCTTGGTGCATGCTTTCTTCATGTTGCTTCAATTCATGCTGTGCAGAAACAGGAAGTGAAACTAAACATGCAGACTGGAAAGTCCCTTACGCATGCGGTATTCACAAACAACTCACTGGAAAGTACCAGAAGAAAGGCCATTTGATATGGGAGGAGAGATAGACCATGGAGCATTAAGTGACTGTAAATCTGTCCTAGATAGGGAGGCTGTCGAGAACTAAGATGAAGATTTAATGGTGTGGAAATACAAGGGTTAGAAAAGTCCCGGTAAATTATGTAAACAATATTTTATGTTGCCGATCACCAACTGGTCTACAGTTTGTTTGTGTTGTAAATATGTCTGCCAGGATGTAGTCACCAGGGTTGGTTTATGAAGGAGAGCCCAGAAGGACGTCATATTTATATAAGGGGAGTTTACCAGACACTGCGGTCTAATCCCTGATGATACAGTGGAGATGTGCTGCTAAGTTTTAAGATTTTGTGTTGGGAGGAGGTATAGTTGGTCACAATACATGCATGCTGAGCAAATAAAATGTCAGCCTGTCAGTGAGACGTCCGCTCTGAAGAAGCATAGGCAGATCAGAATGTGCTGTTGGGCGTTTGTTGTTGGAAATGATTGTCAGGTGCAACACCCCAAATATGTGTCAATAACAGCTGCTTAGTCACCGTCGGCTGAGAAACAGTCGGTCCCAGCGGCTTTCTGCACTCGGCCGAGAAGGCAGTGCACCTTTGGAAAAAGATGCTAACTGTGGCTAACCTGTTCTCCGAGTGGCGAAGTGCAGGCACATGCAGATTTCTCACTAGATACCACTTCAAGATGACTCATTTTCACTTTGGTTTTTGGGTTTATGGGTGGTGAGTTTTAAAATGACTATTTAAATCGAAAAGCATGCAACATACCTGACTGTTTCGCTGAGCAGCTCACGCGTGGACGTCCTCGTGCATTGAAGGACTTCCCGATGAAGCTCCTCCTCCTAACAAGCTCTGCCTCTTCCTTTGTCGCAGTTTTTAAGTGTAGTAATGCCGCTAAACGACTCGCAGATTATTTAAAAAAAAAAAAAACCCAAAAACTTAGTTTGTCTTGCTGTTTTCGTTTCCCTTTTTATATTTCTTTGTTTCTCGACATGTTTGTATTTACATAATCCAGTTACTTCCTGACTTCTTTATAACTTTTGTTAATAGTGAGTTTTTTTGAAAAGGGCTTTATATAGCTTTATGTTACACAAGAAAGAATTGGCATTTCTTTTTTTGTATATGAATCATTCTTTTCTTTTTTTGTTTTTCTTTTGAATTCTCAACAAACGAGCAATGTCTGCTTTAAAGAAGCGAAAGGAAAACAGGTTTTTAATCTTGTTTGAAATGCCAACACACCCTGTACCACACCTTTTAAGTTAAGAGTGTAATTCCTTTTAATGCATTTTCAGTGACTGATAAAAGATAAGTGTTCCTTTTTCGTTTTAAATCTTACGAGGTTTAGTTGTCGTAAATTGGACAGACTCGCCACAATGCTGGTCTGACAGGGTTAGGGTCACAAATGGAACAAATGGCAGACGTCTTTACCTTGCGTGAGAGCTGCTTACAACATCTAATCATCGTTTTCTACATCTCCAGGCTCAGCATGAAGGCCGCTGTGAATACGAACGGGTGCAGTGCGAGGCCTGCCAGGCCTCCATCCTCCTCAAGGACAAGGACAGACACAACGAGAGAGAATGTGAGGCGAGGACTCTCAACTGCAAATATTGCAAAGTTACCTTCAACTTTAAAGACATTAAGGTGAGAAACGTGTGGAGCTCTGAGCATTAAAACAGTTTTCTGGTGTTGTGTTTGCAAACATGAGCATGGATGATAACGTTCTGATTTATGAAAACAATTTCAGGCCCACGACGAGATCTGTCTCAAGTTTCCCTTACAATGTAAAGATTGCGGCAAGAAGAAGATCCCCAGAGAAAAGGTTTGAGCTGTTCTGCTTAGAAGTTTTTATTTTTATGTTTTTCGTTTAATCTATGCTTAAGAAAGGAAGGAGATTAGAAATAAACTACTCAGCCCATATGAGTGTATCCAATGTCTGAAAAGAATATCATATCTAAATTTAATAAAAATTAACATGCACAGCACTATTTACCATTGAAAAAGGCCCTTTTAGCGGAATGGGTTTCTGAATGATGAAACTTGCTTGTCTCAAACTGATAATTCCCCTCTTTGACCTGTTAGTTTCCTTCTGATTGAGTATCATGTAGTTTACTTTTACTTTTATTCCGAGTTGACTTCATTTTCCCTTTTGCCTTCTCTCTCTTCAGTTCAGTGACCACATCAAATCCTGCGTCAAGTCGAAGAGCGCCTGTCCATTCAGCGAAGTGGGCTGTAAAACTGTGGTATGTGCAGCAAACTATATATATTTTCTCACGTCCAAACATGACTGATGAGTTCACATAAAACACTCCAGTGAATGTTTGTAATAGTTCTGCCTGTTTATATGCTCTTCACAACAGATTAGTTGGAAGTGTGTGCAGTTCAGAACAAGTTCTTTCACCAAAGTTCAACCACATTTATGTGATACCTGAGAGTCTTCAGATGCTTCTTTTATCTGTGATCAAAGTCTGGAATGTTTTTCATCAAAACCGATGAGAACAATTTGGGGCTTTTTTTTTACATTTCTGTTCATTAAATAATTTAAAACCGTCCCTTACGGGCCTGGTGCCACGCTGCCTCATGGCGAAGGCATGACCCTTGCCGGGAGGGTGACGCTGCCGTCACAAGTTCAAGTCTAAACCTGATGACGTTGTAGAAATCTATTGAGTTTGTTGTTTTTCTAGACAGAGTTTTAAAAGCATTTTCTGTCTACTGAAACAAATCTTAATCCTCCTCTTTCTTCTTGTTCCTTAGATAGAGAACGGGAAGCTGAGCGACCATGAGCACAGCAGCACCATGGAGCACCTGCGTCTGCTGCTGCCGATGGTCCTGACGATGACCCATCCGCGAAGGGAGGCCCTCGGATCCGGGGAGCTGCAGGAGGACTCGGGTCTGGGTCTGTACAGAGCTCCTGAGGAGGGAGACGGAGGTGCAGCCGCCGCACAGCCTGTAGACCTGGAAAAAAAAGTGAGCTTCTCTTCCAAACTTCATGGCTTCCACTGATAGACACAAATGAAGGCAGATGGCTACGTTCACCAAAAAAAAAAAACACATTAAATTAAGTTCTACACTTCCTATTTTAGGGAAGTTGTAGAATTTTTTTGTTAAATGACAAAGAATGTTGCAGAGATTGAGTTTGACTTTCTTCAATCTGAAAAGTCTACATTCATACTTTTTTTGCCCTTTAGACCACAGGTATAATTTCATGAGCCTTGGCTAAAATCAATTTTAGGCCCTTCACTCTAAAACACAAATTTGTTCTTAAGTCTCTGAAACTAATTTGATTCTTTGCTGAGGATCACAGTCTTGCAAACTTCTCATTTTCTCAGAATGCAACAATCAAAAAATATTTTTGTAATGTGATCCTCTTTGACTTAGAAGAAGTTAAGTTTGATTTAAAGTCAGTTATCAAGGAACCAGAATAAATATCTGTTTTCGACTGTAGTTACGGGGATTATATAATGACTGTTGCTATTTTCCAACAGGTAATTGCTTTAGAAAACATTGTGTGCGTCCTGAACCGGGAAGTGGAGCGCAGTTCGCTCACCCTGGAGGCTTTCGCCCACCAGCATCGACTAGACCAGGAGAAAATTGAAAATTTGTCGAACAGAGTGCGGCAGCTCGAGCGAACGGTGACCATGAGAGACCTGCAGCTGTCGGAGACCGAGCAGCTGGTGCGCGAGCTTCAGAATTGCACCTACGACGGGATATTCGTCTGGAAAATCACAGACTTCTCCCGGCGCAGGCAGGAGGCCGTGGCCGGCCGAACGCCTGCCATGTTCTCACCCGGTAAGACGAGAGACGGAATCGCTGGGACGGGCTCTGATTGTGGGGGAAAAAAAAACAAACAAAAAAAAAGAGCACGTGGTTGGTGTGATGTTTGTGTTTTTTTTTTTTGTTTTTTTTTTTTTGGCTTGCAAGACTGGGGAGATTCCACATCTCTGATGATGATGTTTATTTTCAAGGAGGGAACCAAACTGAGTCTGATGACATTTCAGGATTTTGTCTGTTGTTCTAATTCCTTTTTTCCCTCCCTCTCTCTCTCTTTGCAGCATTTTACTCCAGCAAATACGGCTACAAAATGTGTCTCAGGCTTTATTTGAACGGCGACGGGACCGGACGGGGGACGCACCTCTCCCTGTTCTTTGTGGTCATGAAGGGAAAGTGCGACGCTCTGCTGAAGTGGCCCTTCAGTCAAAAGGTGCCGTAGATTAAGAATCATTTTCCCCATCGGTGTTGATCGTTATGAAAACAGAAGCTGATTTCCTCCCCCTTTCCTTTCCTCCACCCAGGTGACTCTGATGCTCCTGGATCAGAACAACAGGGAGCACATCATCGACGCCTTCCGACCCGACATCTCCTCCACCTCCTTCCAGCGGCCGATCAGCGAGATGAACATCGCCAGCGGCTGCCCGCTCTTCTGCCCGCTGGCTAAGCTGGCCGGCAAGAGCCCATATCTGAGAGATGATACGATATTTATCAAAGCAATCGTAGACCTCACAGGCTTGTGATGTGCACTGTGGAAGATGCACTGAAATCAGACATGGAAATATTTCTAAGAAAATGATATGAACCTCTCTGGCTCAATATACATATATATATATAAATACAAATATACATGCTAATATATGAATAATAATATAACAATAATAATAAACTATAGAAACAAATAAATATTGTATTATAATAAAAGTCAGAACATGTAACTGACTAGCATAATAAAATATCTTTTAATATGTTTTATCATAAAATTATAGTCATCATAGCGCTTCTATTGCAAATTAATGCATAGCTTTCAAACGATTTGTGAGAAAAGTTGAACTTTTCTCTAGAATAAAAATAGTAGGATAAATCAAAATTGTCCAAATTATAAAACTTAACATTATTTCTAACCTGCTTAATGGTAACAAAATATAACGGGGCTTCGCAGATTCACATTAAAATGCCTGATGTACAGTGTGTGGTGCAAGTTGTTGCTGGATGTTTGTGACGGTGCAGTCAGTAAGCGTGGGCGGGTTTCTGGACCCTGTCGGAAAAAGTAGGTTTAATGAATGGTGGCTTGAAATCTTTTGATTTATTGTAATTATTTATGTATTGTTTAACTATGTTTTTTTTTTATTTTTATTATTTTATTTAGTTTTAATTCAATAGCAAAAAGTAAACCTGAATAGTAAACAGCCTCGAAGCCAAAACAGTAAAATATCTTTCGATAAGGAGAAACATATTTTGTTATTACAATGTAATACAACAATTATAAACATGTAACATAATACAAAAAAAAGTTAAATACCTACTTGAAGAAACCATAAAACATGGTTTATTTAGTAGGTGGAGCTTTATTGAGGAATTATACTCTGACTTTCTTTAAAGGGGTATTTTAATGAAAAATACTATCAGAATACCTCAGGATGTAAGTCTAGTTGTGCAATTTCATTTGTCAAAATGGGTTTTGTTTGTTTTAAGTAAACAAAATTGCCTTTTAGGCTGTAATGTTCGTTAAACCCCTGCAGGATATTTACCAGCAGCTGTTAAACTGTGACTTGTAGTTGGTCAATTTGTTTTTACATTGTTCATTGAACTCAATCTGTGGAAATGTAATGTGCGCCCGTCAACCTATGGCGATTTATACACTTTAAAAATGGAGGTAATATTTATTTATTTTGGTTTCAGTAAATCTTTAACTCCTAAAATTGCCTTGTGGCAAATATTTCAAAGAATGTGAAATAAATGTATATTAAAACCAATATTACTACTTTGTAAAAAAAAAATACCTAATCACCAAGACAACATAACCTAGTCAATACAATCAATTAGTCAAATACTGTATGCAGGTTACTTGGTGTAATCGGTGTGTTAACTAGTTTCTCGCTTCAGTTTTACACTTGTGGAGAGAGCGTTATTGATTACTGTTTTAAATATCTAACACCACTAAACACTCAAAGCTATTTAATATAGCAGTATATAATAATTAGCGAATTATCTAAATGCATTGAGCCATTTTAGTTTCTATAACTTTCTGTATTGATAGCAGAGATTTTGTTTTAATAATACTGCTTCAATAAAAGACTTTAAACCATTATGTTCTCAGTCTGACTGAATTACTTTTATATGTAAAGATCTTCCTTTACTTGCAGTTTAGTTTTCATTTAACAATGAAGCTTTTGTTGTAAATTAATGAAGTCAAATTGAGCGTGATGCACAGTTAGCATCACGCTAAACGTGCAGAGTCAGAATAAAAGTGCATTCAGGAAGCAGAAGGTGATCATCATCCTGAGAACAGCTTCTGCTAGTTTTTATCTGAGTGGCATCGGTTTATCGAGTTGGCTTGTCATGCCGCTCCTCTCGCTCTGTCACACGTCTCAAACGGTGTTTCTGTGTTTTGCAGTGAACAGTATAACCCTAAATGTTGCGTCAGATGTGGAACCGTTCTGTTGCTTAAGGCAGCTGCAGAAATGCAAGTTAGGAAATCCCTGCCTGTTTCCCACAATTGCTGCAACTTAACCTCAAGGTGTTTATTTAAAATTTAAATAAAAAAAAAAGTTGCAAAACTGTATTGATCAATGCATTTAGATCATTTCAAAACTAACATATTTTTAACTAATTGGAGGCTTTCAGCCCTTTTACTACCAGATTAAATATTAGAATCATGTAATCAAAGGGGCATTTAAATATTCAACACTATTTAATATTTGATCTGAATAGATGCACCTTACATTTGTTATAAATCAAATGCTACATAAAAAATAAAAGTGAATCAAAGTCAATATTTTGCCTAATCTTTCACATATCTTAGAAAAATAGGAAGTCCAGCAATAATCTTAAACAAACTGCCATTTAAATTGTTAAAATCCTTGACATTGATTGAGATTTATGCAGAAAAAGCCCAACCAGAAGTTCTTAATAAATACAAATATGTCAAAATATGTCAATAAATTGTTTTAAATGTGCACAAACACATTAAGAGGAAAACATTTAATCAAATAAACAAAGATGAGCTCCAAACTGAATTCCCCTGCCACCCAGATTTCAGTCAGACAGGACTTTTATTACCTGCATCTCGAGCTCTACTGGGAACACTGGGTCAAAACTCTGCTTTGAACTTCCAGAAAATTTCACCTGTGTTTTGGACTTTGATTCATTAACAAAAATGATTCAGTGGGTGCTCCTTCTTGTTATCAGTAAGACATCTGTTGAACCTTTCAAAGCTGAAAGCCCCGCTGCGGCTTCAATGCGTTTGAAGTGCAGATGAACCGTTGCGGGCGTGAAAAGGTGAACTCTATTTACACGTCGTCGGTGGTAAAGGTTGCTTCTGTTTGTGTGGGTTTGTGAGACAGTTGACATTTAATATATATATATATTTTTAATGATATGTGACCTTAATGTTATGTACACATTATGGAGCTGATTACTATAATGCTACATGCATTTTAACATTTTTTTTCATATTCTGAATTGTTGAAGGGTGTCTAGAATGTCCCTCACCTCTATTGAACATGTGTGAACTACCAAAAACCGTATTCCTTTAAATGACATTTCAAATAAAAGTGAAGTAACCATAAATTACAACCATGAGCTGGATGATGTCTGATCATTTCTCAAAATGTTAAAAATGATTAACCCTCCTAAACTAGATTCACATTAATGGCCATAAGATCTTCACGCCACTACTGTTTGCTGTTCGTACAACAACAACGTTCCTAAAACTGAACGTTCGATCTCAACGGCTCACTGACCGTCATATTCGTCTGATTTTAGGTACAACTCACTAATTATCTCGGGATGACTTCAATCCAGGGGAAAAGTGACACGACATGAACATATTTCTCGAATGTGTATCTGCGTTACTCACCGCACATAAGCATATCTGTGGTTGTAAGCGTAGGTATGTCCTTGTTCTATGATGGCTGTCTGCTGCAGGAAATAAGTCAGCGCCGTGTGGTGTGGTCTTAGAGCCACACGATGGTCTGGGTTTGAAGAGGAAACGTCCCGGCTCAGAATGAAGTCTTTTTGTCTTTTTTCTACTTCTACTCTTCAAATATATCTGAACTTACTGCAGTATGTAGCTTGGAACAGATACAGTTTGAGCAGAAGAAAAGGCCCCAAAGAGATTGTTCAACTTGAGCGATCCAGAAATTGTTCAGCAAAAAGAAGCACGGAGGTGGAACTATGATACTTTGGCATAATTGGTGACACAAAACCTTCTCCCTGATGATCATCGCTGATTTGTGGACGATCCTTCAATCTAGACGTGTCTGCAATTGTGGAGACTGGGGAAAAAATGTAATGTGATGTGATGAACAAGACGCTCTGCACACTTACTGACAATTAGAGGTAAACCTTATTTCTGCACGCTGTTGTTCAGGTACAATGCGATCATTTGCAATGTCAAACTGAAGACTGGAACAGAAAGACTGCTATTTAGAATCATCTTTAGTTCAAAGTCAGAACTAAAGAGGGGAAAAACCCTTTGTGATGAATCTGTTTGTAGGTTAAGGGAGTCAAAGAGAAAAAGAAGGAAACTCACATCTGCTTCTCTATCCACAACCTTTAATTGAGAGCTGCACAACAGTTTAAACATCAATCTGACAGGTCTTCAGTCTTATTCTCTGCGGGACATGCGCTTTATCTAAAGGGTGCATGGAAACAACAGCTGACAGCAGGAAACATAAAGACGGAGACGAGGGAGGCAAGAGGAACATCACCAACGAGTTTCCGACTCACGACACACGTCTGAAAACATTTTTAAAAAATAACAGATCTTGTCAGCGATTTCTCAAAAACACACACACCGCTAAGAATAACCGGGGTTTTATGATCAGTCATCCTCTTTCACCCAGAAGCCCACAAGGAAACGTCCGTGTCTACCGGGTGAAAGTACCTCGAGCTTCTGCAGGCGGAGCTAAAACTGCCGCCGGCTCACTTTTAACTGGTCGATTTTTACTATTTCAGAGGCACCGAACGTTGAATTACAGCAGCACCATCACGTTTCATTCTTCAAAGCTTCACCAACATGATTCTAGCAACAATCTAACGTCAGTTTTAGCGATGAGAAACATCACATAAAAAAAAAAGAAAAAGAAAAAGGAGGGTGACTTCAATTCATTCCATTTTTGAATCACTTGCTTTCATTGATTGCTTCCTCTAGAGCTTAGTGCAACATTTTGCCACGTTTACGTTTCTTCGTAATTAAGCCAATTTGCATGTTGAAAGTTGCCTTTCACATTCAAATTTGCTCCGCATTAAAAGAACGAATCTCTCTTCACTGATATTCCCAAACAAGTAAACATTTAATAAATAAGTAATTAAAGGGTCCAGCCAGAAACATTAAGCCTGTGGACAAAACTGGTGGGTCATAAAACAGACAGAAGTGAACTAAAAATAATTCAGATATCCAGGGAGGCCGTTTCTGGTGGGAAGTGATGGGTTTAAATGGGACGTTTTTGTTTACAAGCAACGACAAAAAACAAAAAAAAACAAAAACTACTTGTCATGGGTAAGAACGAAGCAAACAAAACAAAAAAGTCTGTAAAAAGGTGAAACTTTGTGCTGACAAATGAATAAACGTTTCCACACTACATAACTCCAATAACAGTTAGTTACACACATATAACACTCTTTTGTTTACAGTCATGCTCTGGGCCAACTTTTATATTAAATTGCTCAATAACTCTACATTTATTACAATAACAATAGATTTTATTTTTTTTTAAACAACGGGATGTAAGACCAATAAAACTGAGGAAGACTACATTAAATATAGCTTTGACTATATATATGTATATATATATATTTTATCCCTTTAGCCTTTGAAACTGAGGTCTCATTCTCCAAAGATGTGTTTCATAAAGGGCTCCAATTATAGATTGTTTTATGAATAATAATAATAATAATAATAATAATAATAATAATAATAATAATAATAATAAAAAAGTGTCAGTCACCGCTCTTGACGCTGAATGAGAACAACCATGATCAGAAAGTCTGTGTTGGCCCGTTCGGGTCGGGTGCGTCGGTACAGAGAAAAAAAAACATGATAGCATCTCATAGTTCAGTCTCACATCCTTCATCTGGTATCCATGGGTAGATCCTTAGTAACAGCACCGACTCGTTTCTCCCTTTTGTCGGTGCAACGTCGCCCCCTTGTGCCTGCATCCCCCTTCCCTCTGCGTTCTGAGTGCTTTAGGTCACCATTGAGGACTCGCTGCTCACACACACGGAGTGTTTGAACCGTCTTACCTCCGTCTCCTCCCGCCGCCTCCCGCTCTACTTCCCCTCCGAGGGTTTCTTCCAGCCCTCGCTCACGGCTTTCCCGTTCACGTTGCCCGAAAACGTGGAGTTCTTGTGGCGCAGCAGCCAGGACGGCAGCAGGCTGCGGGGCCTCAGCTGCCGGGGCGACGCCTGAGAGAGGCGCACCATGCGGGGCGAGCGCCACACCTTGATGGTGGAGTCGTCGCTGGCGGAGAGCAGCAGCTCCTGGTCGGCGGGGCTGAACGCCACCGAGTTCACCACGTCGTCGTGCGCCAGTCGCGCGAGGCAGATGTTGTAGTGGCGGTCCCAGATGTAGCCGTGCTTGTCCTCGGCGCCGCTGCCGGAGGGAGTTTGAGGAGAAACAGTCAGCAGTGCAACAGCTACAGAACAACGGGACACTGAGCTTTTGGAAAGGGATCCATTGTCCCACTCCAAGCAGAACCATCAAGGTGTTTTAGGATTGTGTTCGCTGCCATGCAGGTCACCATATTCCAGATTCTTATTTATTTCTTTTTTTAAAACGTCGTAGCTGTATCTTTTCACATCGCCATCAATCAGTAGCTTGCGTCGGTCTTTCATATTGAATTTAGGGCTGAAACGATTCATCGTGACGAATCGACGGCTGAAATAATCGTCAACTAATTCAGTAAGCAATTCGTTTATAAATGGAGCATCCAGACCCATAAAAAGGCTAAAATAACAACTTAATCAGAGCGGCGATTAACTAAAAATACATACGTTTTGCATGCACGGTAAAAATAAAGACATTTGTAAATATGCTCTACACAAAACTCGTCCAGTGGCTTAATTTCAGCTTCAGTTTTTGGAAAACATTTGATCCAAAACAGGGTCAGATCAGCCCGACGGTGCGTTGACGTCCAGCCAGGCGGAGCGGGCCGAGCTTTTCACATGTTGATGTCAAAAGCATATTTTTTAAGGATGCTACATCTTTGAATTGCAACTGAGAACATTTTGAATTTTATTATATATAAGAAAATAATTGAATTATGTGATTATTGCCATGTTTTAATGCCTTTCCAATACTGGATAAAAAAAAAAAAATTGTTTAAATGAAACATCTGCGGAAAGTGGCGACATAATTTATCTGCTCAATCGATCAATCTTCAGACTAATCGATAATTAACATAACTGTAGGCTGCGGCCCTCCTCCGCACTGTGACTGAACGTGACCAACTCGCACAACCTAAAACGTCCATCTGCGTCCTACCTGGCAACGAAGTCCCTGCTGACATCCAGGAAGATGAAGAAGCACTCGTCGTTGGGCGTGAAGGCCCGGTGGGCCCGCAGACTTCTCCTCTCCTCCCTCAGACTCTTCAGGTCGATGACGTGCATGTCTATCTCCTCGGCGATGGGAGGCGGGGACATGGGATCTGAGATCACGCATCCCTTCGGCCAAGCTCGGCTGTTTACATATAGATACCTGACCGACAGCAGAACAGCCCGAGTCAGAGTCGCTGCAGCCGACGCAGGCGTCTGCTGTGCGCTGTCGGAAAAACTGCTGATTTTTCCGAACTTGACTTCTTGTAGTTTCAAAAGCCATTTAATTTATACAAAATACTAATGTTCAACATGAATTTAGGACAGTAAATATAACGGAAACACGTCAAATGCGGAACTTGCAAAACAAGAGGATGAATAAATGAGGGAAAAATAAGAAATCCAGTTCACTTCTAAATAGTACATTTAAAAACAGCCAGTTGCCAAACGTAGAGGGAGCGAAAAACAGAAGGAAGGAAGGAAGGTCGGACTTCAGGAAGCACAGACGGCAGAAATGTGCGAAGGCTGGACAAGAAAGAACAGAGGCAGGGAAAGAAGAAGAAAGGAATGAAAAGACAAAAAAGAAAGAAAAACAAGGAAGGAAGAAAGGAGAAAAAGGGGCCTAAACGCAAGAGGACGCAACAGTTAGACAGGGAGAAAATAAATCAAGTCTATAAATCCGAAAATGTTTCCCATATTTATTTAGTTTTTCTAGACTTTATCAAGACGTGAAAACTACAGAAATCAGATTCCTGAGTCTGGAGGAACCATGAAGACCAGAAAAACTGGATTTAAAAAAAAAAAAAAAAAAAAAAAAAAAAAGCCTGCAAATGCAAAAGTACACTTTACCTGTGGTCAGGGGAAAGGCCCATTCCAATGATGTGGCCGTGAATATCAATAACGTGGTCCAGTGAATCAAAGAACTCCTCGGAGCTCCGCTCCTCTCCGAGCACAGGCCCGGAGGTGGTCATCTGGTCGGGCTTGATGCGCTTAATGCCTGAGAGGAAACCAAACGACGACATGAGGAGACCGAAGCTTCGGTTTCACCTCGGCACATTTTAAATAGCTCTACCTATCTGGTGGGGCGAGTACGTAAGGCTGCCGGTGGTGAAGAGTAAGTATGTTTTATCCTCGCCCTCTCCAGGCTCAGAGGGGTTGATGAGGCTGGAGTCAGGGGCCTTGGTGTAGGCTCTACCCATCATCTGAGCAACCTGGGTCTCAATCTGCAGCTCCCTGGCCCCCACGTGTTTACGGCTCTGCGTGGGAAGAAAGAAAACGTCAGAAAAGACAAGAGTTTTTTTTTTTTTTAAATCCCTAGTTGATTTCCGTCTTACATGCATGACGTGGTCCAGGCCGGATATCGTGGGCTGGGGGGTCCGTGCGGACGAGAAGCTGTGACTCCTCCCGTCCGTGCCGCATTGCTCCTCGCTCTCCGCCTCCTCCTCCTCCTCGCTGTCCGAGGCTCCCAGGTCGAACAGAAGAGGGTGATGCTGATTGTCCTGCTCCGCTTTCTGCCGCCTCGCTTGAGACTGAGCCTCGTAGTCCAGCAGCAGGTCCGGGTTGTCGTGGCGGTGACAGTGCGCCACCATCACCGTCCGGATGGTGCTGGCGTTGATGTTCTGGATCTTGAAAAGACGCTTCACAACGTTTACGTTCTCTGACTCGATATCCTGCGCGACGTAAAAAAACCATACAAATGAGGATGACATAGGAAACTGGTGTTTTTTGGGGGGGTTTTTTCTCAAAGTTTTTTTTTTTTTTCCACCAGTTCAGGCAAATTGACCTGGAAAGCTTTGTTGAGCCAGAGCACCGAGCAGGACGTCATGTTGCCGATCCAGTGCAGGTTCCCCGAGATCAGGTGCGTCTCGTTCAGCCAGCAGCCAAACACGTCGTACGGTTTGTTCCTGACCCGCGACAGCAGCGTGTAATTTTCTGGAACAAATCATTAGAAGAGCAACAGTGAGATTCTTAAACCGTAAACCTCAATGGATTCCACTGGAATGTTACGTAACAGACCGAAACGACACAGAAGGTAAACAGGAAAACAAATTATACACGACTTCAATTTTTGATTTACAAATGACTTTAAAAGGTTTTGTGTGGTTATTTTTTTCCTGCTTTAAATTCTTGTGACAAATTCTCAGTTTGATTCCTTCCATTGCTTTGACTAGGACATTCTACCCCGTGAATATGCCTCGATCTAAACCATCCCGTTGCAGCTCTTTGCTTCGACAGGTGACGTTCCATGAATGCCATTCGTCTTCTCATTAACTTCTACCAGTTTCCACATAGTATGACGCTGCCACCACCATGTTTCACTATGGTGATCGGCAGAGTTAGTTCTCAACCACACATTGTGTTTTGTGTGATGGCCTGTGACTCTCCTATAATGGCAATATTTGTGGAGTGAATGAATAACAGTCCTGTTGACAGAATGGAAATGGAAGAAAATGTAATTTTCCCTTTTTTTTCGCCTAACAATTATGCAATACTCTGTATAGGTTCATCTAAAAAAATACATTGAGGTTTGTAGCTACAACATGGCAAACACAAGAAAAAGCCTCATGAATACGTCAGCAAGTCACCATACCTGATAATCTTGAGGCCAAAGTTAAGTCACATTGTATTAATGCACTCTGTGTAAATACTTCAGCGCGGTTAGAAAACTCCTACAACGAATTCATTTCAAACCCAAAACAAATCTCCGCTTAGCATCAACAGGAAGCCGCGCGGGAGGTTTTCCATGTTCCTACCCAGACTAATGACGGCAATTTCCCCAGAAGACGAGTGGTGTGGGCCCAGGTAGACGCCGGATACGAGCAGCAGGGTATCGTCGGGGTTAAACTGGGAGAACTGAGTGTAGCCCCAGTTGAACTGGCGCATGCTGGAGCTGTGCACCAACGAGATGTTTCCATCTTGCCGTTCCGTGTCCCACAGCTGAAAGAGAGGTTCAGAAGAAAGAGACAATGTTTGGTTTAAAGGCACCATAAAAATAATTTTTTCCACAATAAAAAATAAGTGGGGCTTGGTGAGCGTCATTCAATTTTATTAAAAGTCGGGTAAGTTGTTCGCAGGATGTTCTGCTAATTTTGCCACATTTCAGGTCATAGTGAAGATAAAATAAACAAGAGATGCAAAAAAAAACAAAAACAAAAAATGCAAAGAAATAACTTAAACTGACCAGTAAAATTAGGCCGACTTACGCACATCCTCGGTCAGTTTTAGTCGTAATTTCAGTACCTTAACTGTGCAGTCCTTAGAGCAGGAAGAGAAGCGATGGCCCCTGTGAGAAAAAGCCAAGTGAAGGACCTGGTCGCTGTGCTCCCTCAGCGTCTGGACTTCCACACACGGGATGCAGTCATACAGACGCTTGAACTCCCTGTACCACGACAAGGCCGCTGCACACAGGCCCGAAATGGACAATTTAAAAAAGAAAAAAAAAAAAGCATGCATCTTCAAAACCATTGCGGACAAAACAACAGCAACCACTCTATCAAATCATACCCGGGTGTCGAGGAACGGAGCGCGGTATCCGGTAGTAACTGTAGAACAGCTCCCTCCACAGGAACTCGTCTCTGGAGACCGCCTGCCACTGTCTGCAGGTCAGGCCGGCCCTCAGCACGGCGTCGTGGGGCAGATGCAGGAAGATCTCCAAAACCAAGCTGTCCGGCAGAACTGGACCCCAATCCATCCTAACATCCTGGAACACACGCAGCGCTGTGAACAATTGCCGTCCTCTTACAGATTTCTTCAGTTTTGTTTTGTTTTTTTTTTGTCACTTAAAGATTTCAGATCAAACTCATTTTAAAATCACAACCATAAGGTCTGTAGAATCAACAAGGCACCTAAACAGAACCTGACAACAGGAAGCAAACAAATAGAAAGCTTCCCAATTCTGCCTCAACCTAAAGAAACTCATGAAAAGATGAGAGATTGTGTCATTGTTTCCCAGTCTGCAAAGAGTAAAACCGTTTTTAGTCCAATTCCTACATTTGTAATTTCAACATTATCCCTACTCTTGCAGGCATTTCCATGTTTTTTGCAGTAGTGGAGTCGAGGTGCTTATGTTACGCACTGTCTAACTTAATATATTTTTTTTTCTGTAAATTTGCATCAAACGTTTGTGCTTTATATTAGACCATAAAACACAGTAAACAGGTTCATAAATGTAGCTTCATTCAAAAAAAAAAACAACATGTTGGTGCCTTTAGCCATGTATTCTGAGTCAATCAAATAAAAACAGGAAACACCTTGGAAATCTAACAAATGAAAACATTTCTCTATATCGCCTTGTGTGTTTATCCACATCTAAACTAGCTGTTCTATTTTTAGTCAGTATTGTCAGAGCTGTTGCATAGCAGGCTCGGTTTGGAGTTTTCTCTTGAAGTTAAAAACTTTCCATAAAAGCAATTAAATGTGATATAGCACCTTATAGAGTCGCTGGTTAATACATAAATTAACATAAATTGTGTTAGTATGATTATTTTTTACAAACTGTAGCCATAATCCTCTTTAGGTCAGAAGGAAATGTTCAGTTTTTCTTTCCTTTTTGAATACAGATGACCATGAGACCAGAGACATGTAGGCGACAAGTTACTGGTTGTGCTTAAAGCAAATAGATTTACTCCTAAAAAAGAAACAATAAATACTTATTTAACTTTGTGGGTGTTAGCCCTTGTTAATTCAGAAAAAAATACCTTAATGAGCAGCTAAACTAACAGCTCAAGCTAGCGCTGAACTAGCTAACCGTTTGCAGAACCAGATAGCCGTTAGCTAACGTTTGTTTTCAACTTTGGTCGGATAGGATTAACATTTCAAAACAAAACTTTACTCGCATAAACTAGCGCTGGTGCTCAACGGGCTCGTCGGCTTTCATTCACACGAATTTACTGGCACAAACCGTCGCCTACCTGCTGGATGAAAGGGTGTTGAAGAGAAACAAAATCCAACCGGTTGCTAACGCTAAAGTATAGCCGCAAGGGGTGAAAAATGACAACAATCTTCCAGCAAGACTCGATTAGCTGAATGCGGAATAATCGAGCACGGCTAAATAAACTCGGCCGACTCGATGTCTCTCTGTCGGGTTCACGCTGTTGCATAAATAAATAAGTAAGTAAGTAAGTAAGTAAGTAAGTAAGTAAGTAAGTCAGTAAGTAAATAAATAAATAAAATAATAATAAATACCCCTACACATTTCTTCTTCTTTTTTTTTTAAACTAAAGTATTTCAGACCATCCACCAAAATAAACTATATATGTTTTATAGGCCAAAATGTAAATAATCACTGAATAAGTAATATAACTAAACGCAACAGACCTTCTGCATTTAGAAGACATTGAATATACAACAATGATCTGTTTTCCAGCTCCAATAAAAGCAAAGTTGTGGAATGTCATAAAGCTTCCTGTAAAGCTTTATGACAACTAAGGCCAACTAAGTAAAGTTACCTTTGTTTATTGTAACCATCGTTGAGGTAGGAATAGAATACAATATCCCCACTGTGCGATGATGGAGATATTTCTGTGCAACAGCAGCAAAGTGACAGGCAATAACAGCAAGCGCTTATGCTTTTATTTTTGATAACTTTATAGTGAACGTTGCTATGGTTACAGAACGCATTTCCACATGAAAAGATCAACAGCAACAAAGAAAAAAGATTTTTAAAAAAAACCCCATTTAATTTTCACTTCATTTGATAAGGGAAGACGATCAGTAACTGGGATTGGAGTATATTAGTGTCACTTTAAATGTGACACAGAAAGAACTATACTAATGTTAAGGGCTTTGTCTTTTGATATTTACATCTTCTATGGGTTATAAAATATTCAGCTTTGTGATCATCTTTTAATTTCAGCATATAAGCTGCTCTGCACTAAATTATTTTTCTTTCTGTTTATATTCTACATATGATAAGTAGAAAGTTGTGCTTTGAAAGGAGATTGCAGACTGTTCTTGTTTCTTAAAGGTTTCTGCTGACTGCATTTTTTTTTTGTTTTGTTTTGTTTTATTAAATCATTGATTAATCATCTGTTCTTGCCTTCTCACCAGAGACACATGCAGGCTGCAGTCAGGGAGAACGTTACAGTAACTCTATCCTGCCAGCTCTGTTTACGAGGGACGACAAAACCCCCCCCGTGACTGAAAACTGCTTTGTCACTGCCTTCTTGTGTCAGTTCACTAATAGCTGCTGAGCAAAAACAAGGAGCTGAACTTCAAGATAAAGCCTGAAGGAAGGGTTAAAGAGTGGAACGATGCTCTGACTGATCATCTCTGGTGAGTTTGTTTCTTTTTGTGCCAAATTGTTGTGTGAAAAGAAGAATTCATCATGCAGAGTTTTCCTTTTGCCACTCCATATCTCAAGATTTTAACGGTGCTTCTCGGTGTAGACGTGTGGTGCGGTCAGGTTACCGTTTTCAACATAATTTCATTAGTGTGGTGTCTGTCTTCCTTCAGGAGTGCGGCATGTTGTCAACTGGATAACCTCCTGTTGTTGCTCCAATGGGAGGAAGGAGATGGTTTCAAGCTGCCAGTGTCAAGGTGCCCTTCATCCGGCGAGCCGCCTCGGTTTATAAGAGCAATTTGTATGTTTATGAATGATCTAGTGCGTTTCTCTCTCTGCACAGGGCAGAAAGTGTGGACGGTCAGCTGTGATGCAAAACCCTCCCATCAGCAGACTCTTCCATAACGTGTCCCACTGTGTCTACTGTCGCTGGGGCTTTCATGTTTACATCTGCTTCACCTGAACTCTGGCTTGTGCTGCACTTGTACTAATGATGATTTGTCTGAAAGCTCCTGCTGAAGGAAGCTGGACAATGTCTGACAGCTCACAAGTGCACAGCACTCACTCTACATCCTGTTACGTCATGTGGTAAAAATGTGACTTTGTAAGCCCAATATTCTGACCTACAAACTGATTAAAGGACGATGCGGATCGTTTGTTGTCTCGTTTAAGTCTTTTGAACAGTTTCTCAGAGCATCAAGTTCCTGTTCATCTTCTGTTCAAGGTGTTTGTCGCCATCGTGTGGATGCAATGAGGAATTACAGTTGGTATGCAGAAAAGTGGAGGAAGAAAAATACAGAGAATCAAACCTGTGAAGTGTGCTCTCAGAAAGCAGAAGCATGTAGAAAACTCATGCAAGTAGAACAGACAGGGATTTTTTTTTTTTTTTTTTTTTTTTTTGACCATGCGTATCCTCTCCATTATTTTTAAGTTGTCACAACCTTTCAACCTCCAACCGAGGCTGCAGGGCTGAAAGTGGAGATGGTGGATTCCAGGCTTCTGGAAATATTTTTTTAGAAGCTGTAACAGAACATTTTGGATCATATTTTTCCTCATCGGAAAGTAGAACTTTACACTTCTGTAGTGCAGAGTGTGATGTAAACGTGCGACTTATCAAAACTACAGACCCAGTTTTTCCACTGTGACAAGATGGAGGAATTTCATATTTTCAGAAATAAAAAAAAAAATTATTTTACACATCAGTGGGTTCTATAAAATTACAGACATGTTAATTTGGCTAAAAGAAAACAGTGATTCAGAGCCATCAGCCCTTTGGTTACACTGGTATATATATAATGAATTTAACTGAATTTATCCAATATTATGGTTTTTATTTTACCCTTCCTGCCCCCAAGAGTCACTATGGTCACATGTATTTATTTGTTTCATTTTATTGTATTTTGTTGTATTGTATTTTATTTTATTTATTTATGATTTAAAATCAAAATTGAGAAAGATGAACAGCATAAAAAGTTATGATGTAACTAATTTTCATTTCTTTAAAACAAACAAACACACAAACAAAAACAACCTTTTAAATATAATAAAGAATTGTTAGCTTAATGTAATAGTTTACTTAGTGCAATAAACTGATTATGTATTTTACATCATTTTCTTTTTGGTGTTGGTCTTAGCTTGATCATGTAGATTTGAAAAGTGTCTTATGAGCTTATACTTAAATCAAATAAAACAATTTCTAATAAATGTATATGTTGTGTAGATGAAGTATATTTTGCATGTTGCATGTTTCGTTTAATTTCAATCAGCACCACTAATTCGTTGTCATGTAATCAGATTACTTTCGGCGTCTCGGACGTCACTTATTTCCAAAATGTATCTCGATTATTGAGTTTCCACTGTTTTCTGAACAGTCAACCACTTAAATCACATATCATTTATTTAGAATAGAAGAATGCACAAATGTATTTACATTCACATGATACAATTTTACAATTACACAAATCTCCATTCTGTACAGGTTTAAAGTGACCATTTATATTTTACAGTGAGGAAACAGTTTGACCATCGTGGGATTTGCTCAATAAATCTGACTGACCCCCCCCCCCCCCCCCCCTCCGCCCCCCCTTCAGCTGCTGATCGTGATGAGAACATCTGCCCGGCCTCTAGTGTGAAGTTCACTACGATATCTGTTCATTTTGTCCCACTTTAAAAGGAGAAAACAAAACAAACAAATCAACAGGAAAAAAATGCAGTTGCTTAATTTGCACAGGTAAATCTCAATGCCTACATTCTGACCACATGACGGCCAAATGTGAAGACACAACAAGAACGGCAAAAGATAATAATAATAATATAATTAAAAAAAAACTTCCAAAGAAGATTCACAATTACATCAGCGCCTCTTTCCATTTCCACCACAGCTCTAAGCCTAAAGTGCGTCGTTGTTCTCTGCCACAGCCGGACCCAGTGTCTGCTATCATAACACCATGGTGGGAATGTGGTGGACCAGAGGCATCTGATGCTGCATGGCGGCCATCTGCGGCGCAGGTGGAAGAGAGGGAGGAGGGGGAGGAGGAGGGGAAACCTGCGGGGGCGCGTCGGAGGCGTGCGCCACAGGTTTGTGCCGCGCGCTCTTCTGGTGCGCCCTCAGGCCCGCCAGCTGGGAGTACGCGCTCTGACAGACGTGGCACTTGTACGGTCGCTCGCCGGTGTGCAGGCGGACGTGGTTCCGCAGCGTGGACGACTGGCTGAAGCGGCGGTTGCAGAAGCGGCACACGAAGGGCTTGTCCAGGGTGTGGATGCGCATGTGGGAGCGCAGGTTGCTGCGGGAGTTGAAGCCGCGGTGGCAGATGACGCAGCGCATCCGGCCGGTGGAGGTGGCGGTGACGGATGGAGGAGAACACGAAGAGGGCCCCTCGGTGGAGTGGGAGTCGTCTGGGAGGGGGGGAACGGAGGAGGCGATGAGTTGAGACTTTGAAGATGCTCTCGCCAAAAGAGAGGAACTTCAGGAAGGAAGAAACTCACCACTCCTGCTTTTCTTCTGGTGTTCTTCGTCCATCCCAGGAACCCCAGGAATTCCCAGGAACGTGTTATGAGTGTTTCCATACCAGACAAGGAGCTCCTGGTCAGGCGGAATGGTCTGAGGGAGAGAGAGATGTAAAAATATCAGCGTTTATCATTCCTGTCTGATTTCACAAAGAAGCGTTCAAGATGAGTTGAGGTGGAAGCAAACTTTGACTGTGTGTGGTGCGAGTCAGCTAAAAATCCAAACACTTGAAGATAAATTTGTAAGTAGGATTTTTTTTAAATTATAATTTTTTTTTTCCCAAGCAGAGCCAATTTAGTTGAGCTCAGGTTTATTGCAAAACCACTGTGGTCGTTTTGGACTCAGTGGAGGCCCTGACTGAGCTCGGCTCTCTCTCTCTCTCTCTCTCTCTCTCTCTCTCTCTCTCTCTCTCTCGCAGACCTTCTCAGTTGGGCGTGAGGCTCACCTCCACTGCTTTATAGAAGATGCTGCTGCCGATCTGCACCACCTCCAGGTTCTGCTCCTGCTCGTTCCGAGCGCACTTGATGTAGGTCATCCAGCTGCGGTGGTCCTCCTGGCTGGCATCGATGAAGTACCGCACCGTGCCGTCCTCGTTGAACACCTGAGGAACGACGTGGATGTGTTACAGACGGAAAAATCCCCCCCCCCCAAAACAAAAATAAATAAAATTGCGTTTTTTTTCCTGCATTAATGTGTTTAAAGCAGAAGCGTCGCAGGACCCATTTTACTTTGGCCCAAGCCCTGGAAAATATTTTTGGTGGCCCTGTAAAATTTCCCAAAAAATTTAATAAGGAAAAAAAATAAAATAAAAAATCCAACTGGGATTTATTTAGCTGAATTTGCATGTCTTTTTATGTGTCGGGTTTATTTATTTATTTATTTATTTATCTTTTGCTTGTCTGTCTGTGAATTGAATCTTTGGAACGTTTTCAAATGACATTCGTGGTGAAATACGAGCAATCTGAGTTGAGCTGCTGTGACCCAGCTGCTCTGTTTAGTGCACATAAACTGTATTATCAAAAATGCACAACCCAGTCTGTGATTTGTGGGATTTTGGGACGTTGTGCCCCAGCAGAGAGTGCAAGCGCTCACCTCCCACATCAGGTTGTTGTTCTTGAACAAGTCCACATGTTCGGGGGACAGGAGCCTCCCGGTGAAGGGGCCCATCTCTGTTCCGGCTTTGATCCAGGTCTTGGAGAAGATCCCCAGGCCTTCACCCGGGATGGAGCTCTGGGCGATGATCACCTCGCTGGGCAGCACCAGGCTGGACAGCTTCTGCACCTCTGCCAATGCAAAATAATAACACATGAAAGGCCTGAACAAATGAGTGCAAAACGTCTGAAAAAAAAAAGAAAGAAAGAAAGAAAGAAAAGCTCTGAATGAACGCTTTCAGTGGTGAAAGCAGCAAATGAACTGGATCTTATTTTAGTCGCGAAATATTGAGCCACACCTCACCCTGCGTTTAATTCGATTATCTGGATGAATTGAATCTTTTTTGTTGTTGTTGTTGTTGTGCAAAAAACACCACCTCCTCCCCCTTAAAGCCTTTTTTTTCTTCTCCTTTCTTTCCTCGAAGGAGAAGAAGAAAAATGTGATTCTTTAAAGTTAAATTCAAAGATTTTTTTTTTTTTTTTTTTAAGTCCCACATTGCAGAAAAGTGAGCACAGGGGTTAAACGATCCTCTATTGCTCAGACTCCAGCAATTTGTCATGCTTCAGATGTGATTTTCATTACAGTTTACTCGGGGAAAAGAAAAAAAAAAAAAAGGAAAAAAGGGGGAACGACTAATTCCAAATTCATTATCCTTTTTTGGAACTTTGCGCCAATAAATTTGCGCTGAATGAGACGGGGGGCCTGTTTAAAAAGGACGGAGGAATTTCTGCGACAAAAAAAAAAAGAAAAATGGAAAGGCGATTAGATGGTTGACATGCAATGAATAGCATTAGATTTAGCCTTCACGGCGCATTATGCGAGGAACAGCAAATCTCTTAAAAGGAAGAGAAAGAAAGAAAGAAAGAGAGAAAGAAAGAAAGAAAAAGAGCCTCCAGAGTCTCTCATAGCTGCCAAGGGAGGAAAAGAGACTGTCCGGAGATTGATGAATGCGCGGATGAAAAAAGAGAAAGAGAAAAAAAAAATGTCAAAGAAAGGAAACCTTTCTGTCCAGAGAGGTTTTAAGTGGGAAACTTTCCCAGGTCAAGCGCAAAGTTAACCAAATGAATTTAATGCTCTTTCAATCAGCCTCGGTCGGAGTAACGAGGCTCCGGGCGGCGGGGTCCGAGGGCCGAGCGAGGGGTTAACGCGTTTAATGGCTCCAAATAAAAGCAGCAGGGGGGAGAGAGGGAAAAGTGCGAGCAGGGATGAAATGTTGGACCGGGTCAGTGAAAGTTCTGCTGGGATTTCGAACCCGCGCAGGGACAAATCAACGCGCTTTCACAATGTTTCTTTTCTCATGCTGTTGGCTTTTGACGCGCTCTTACGCACGTCTTATTTCTTTAAATATATATATGTATAAAATACATTTTAAACAGAAACGGCAGAATTTAATTGGTTTAAAAAGTGTAGTAAAAAAAAAAAGAAAAAAAAAATTAATAATAGTTGTCAAAGCGACCCAGCGGGCCGGCCTCACCTCCAGCGAAGGACTGGGCCAGGACCTCCGCCGTGAAGGCGGTCTTGGGGCCGCCGCCGCTCTGCCGCTCCTCCGCCAGGTGTTCGCCCAGCACGTTCCTCCACCTGCCGTACAGGAAGCTGTGCAGGATGTCCGAGGTGATGACGTCCGACAGCGAGCGGCCGGAGCACTTAAATCCGGGCTTGAGAGCCAGAGCGTCGGCGGGCAGCACGGAGCCCATGACGCGTAAAAGAGAGAGAGAGAGAGAAAGAGAGAGAGAGAGAAAGAGGAAGCTGCGAGTGACCGGGGCTGGACGCGGAGCCAGAGTCCGTCCTCCTCGCTCCAGACTGCAGGAAACTGCCGCAGCACCGGGCTGTGAGGGGTCTCTTTATATAAGTGGCTGGTGTGACCCCGGGCCTAATTAGTTATTAATGACACACCCCTCACCATGTGGACCTGCCCGCCGCGGCACCGGCAGGACGGTCCGATCCGAGCGCAGAGCCACAGGAAAACTTGAGGAATACATTTATTGATGGCAAAACATCACGCACGTTTTAAAAGAATTGACTTATAGTAGTTTTTTTGAAAATAAATGAAAAGAACGAAACATGTTGATATAAATGTTATATTTCAATCCCTTTTGGTGCTTTTTTCGTTACAGATTATTTATTTATTTATTTGAATTTTTCCTTCATTTCAAAGCAAAGTTTATTCAAATCTGATATTTTCCCATCGACTCAACATGTGCACATTATATATCCATGCACACACACGTTGCAAGGCTGTGAGTAATTGTTTTCCACCTTCATGGATTCTAGTTTTAAACAAACTTCCACCTTTATCGCCTCTCTCGTTTTCAACCGATTAATTGTCAGGAGAGACAAGACTTCATTTCTGCGTTTCTACAAACAAAACTTACAATTTCTAGATGCAGAATGAAATAAAAAATTTTAAAAAAAATCAATATTTTTCATGATCAGAAAGAGGAAAAATAAAAGTTAAAACTTCACCGAAGATTAAAACAAAGCAGAAGTTTGTCCAGAGCAAACAGCGAGTCCTTATCAACCATTATCATGATCATTATTATGATTATTATAGTTATTGTTGTTGTTGTTTGAAGTGGGTCAGTGAGTCTGGGAGATGCTCGCTCATTTTCTTCTCATGCATTTTGTATTCACGCGCCGCTCATATTCATTTTTTTTTTTTTTTGTGAGGAGTTAGCGCGCGAATAACAAGAATGGAAACAAGCCTTTATTTTGTTCCACCAGCATTGTCCGCGTGAAGAGGAAGAAAAA
>VMRN01000004.1:4740377-4847173 GCA_010277015.1 Poeciliopsis turrubarensis | reverse complement strand
TGGGGGGCTAAATGGGCAGTTTTCCTTGTTTTTTTTTTTTTTTTTTTTTCTTTTTTCCCCCAGCAGAGAGGACATCTTTATTCCATCCTCGGCTCACAGGTTTCCCCATTCAGCTTCCCTCCAAGTAATGTCAGGGCCCTGAAAAGTGCTGCAAATCAATCTTTCATGGTGTTTTGAGGGCAATTTGACATCCATGCACTCCTCTTTTCACTTCGACAACTACAAGGGGATTGTCCGAGAGAGAGACAGAGACAGAGAGAGAGAGACAGAGAGAAGAAATGGGCAAGTTTGAGCTCTGTTCTCTCTTTTCTCTGCAGGAATATGAACTGTGCGCAAAGTAATGGGAAAGAAGATATGGCAAGTAAACACAATGGAGGGGTGGGCCTTTCTTTCCCCTTCTTCTTCTTCTTCTTCTCCTTCTTCTTCCTGAAGAGAGAAGCAGAGACAGTGAAAAGGCAAGGTGAGTGACAGGGCACGAAAACAGATTACTGTGAAACAGCTGCTTTTTATGAGCGGGCCCCTCCCTCGTTTTGTCCCCTCTTTTCCCAGATAAAATTTCTCCGCTCTTTCAATGGGATTCTTTCTCATCTAGATTGATTTACATTTATGGCATTCATCGCACAAATCCGAGGTAAATGGGTGGAGGAGGAGGCGGGAGGGCCTCCCCCCCCCGCCCCCCCGGCCGGTGGGGGCCCCTGCCGGCGGGGGCGGCTTCTTTATTAAAGAGGAATTAAATGAGTTGAATCGGGGTAACGCATGGATTTGATTTGCTTATTTATGCATTAACCTGTGGCTTTATGCGGGGCTGGTAAAGCCGCGGGCATGTCAGCAATAGCAAATCATCCCGCTTAGCTGCTCCATTGTAAGACAATTTGAGCCATTATTGTTGTCCATTTAAAGCCTATCAATTTAATGTGGATGATTGACAATTATTGCACAAAGAATGTGGTAATGGGGGGATTTCAAAGCGCTGGTGGGAAACCTATTAACGCGGAGCGTTTGTTTGTGGATAAATAGCAAAATTTTACGCTCGTAAAGGGGGGAGGATGTGAGAAAACGCTTGGGAGTCGGTGGAATATTTGACATTTAATGTGATCTGAAAAGAGCAGGTTTGGAAGCGATTTTGTTCGAAACTAGGAGAAGGTGCAGGGAGGGGAGAAAAAGAAGAAGAAGAAGAAGAAGAAAAAAGAATCGCTTCTGAAACTTCCAGGCCCGCTTGCAGGGAAACGCACACTGCTGTCCCACTGAGGGCAGAGCAGCGCAGATCCTCCACAGTGTCATTAAAAACAGATTAAGGTGGCGGCCACGCTCAGCTCCGGCTTATCTGTTGCAAAGGTGAGAGCGGCGCGCGGCCTCTCCTCTCCCTGAAGAGCCCGTTTCGGCCCACACCACCACTCCTCCCCCTCTGTGCTGATGGCCGGTGGCCGGACACCCGCTGCCCAGGCAGCAAGGAAACTGGGTTTGAAATAAATGGATAAAATGTTTAAATCAACTCACTTTAATAAGTGCAAAAGTTAACTGAGCTGTCAAATTTGGAAAACTGATATTTTACTGTATAAAGAACATTTAAAGTCCGAATGTATTGATTTTTTTTAAAACTTTCGTTTCATTTTTAAATCTAGCAAACCTTCATGTGAAGAATTTTTCCCCCTTTCCATCATTTTAAACTTCCGAAAACATTTTTATGTTAAAGTGAAATTCATATCTGAATTAAAGCAATGAAATAAAAAAAAAAAAAACTTGACCAAAGTGTTTTGATTTTTTTTTTTTTTTCATTTTTATAAATAATTTATGCATCATTTCAGCATTAATATCAACATAAAATAACTTTGGAATCTATTTTATTTTGTTTAATTCAATTTTACAGATTTAAACTTTTCTACTTATTTAATTACACAAATCACTTTTTTTAAAGAAGAAATGAATAAAATGCATTTGGAAGGCAGCTAGTGGAGAAAAAAAATCTTAAAATGTAATAATAAAAATAATGTTGGTTGTTAACTTGTATTTCCAGCTCAGTTTGGGTTAACCTATAAATGCCATTTATTTTTAAATGTATCCTCTTTGCTTTGGATTCATGTTTTATGTAAAAAAGCTGAGATTACATTTTCAAACATGATGAAAAAAAACAATTCCTCCTACATTTGATAATTGAAAATATTTTATGATTGCAAAAAAACAAGAAAAAAATAAAAACGCACACGTCTCATTAAAGACTGGCAACCTGTCCATGGTGAACTACTGGAGACAGGCAGCAGTCCCTCACACTCCCACAGGGACAAGCAGGTAAGAATATTTCCAAAACAGCACTGGTCCTTTGAAATACAGCACATACAAGTTTGTGTCCTTCAAACTAAGCTTTCAGCACCAGGCGCTACCAAACCTCCATCCATTCATTCATTTCAACTCTTCCCATTTAATCACCTGAGTCCCCAAAACCAGAATCCCAAAATAAACCATAAAGTCCAGAGCGTGTCCAAGAATGTCCCGCAGCGTCAATAAGCGCGCCTCTCACACCCTCCGCTACATGAAACGGCTAAAATAAGAAGACTGCCACAAAAGACCAGCAGGAACGATGTGTCCACGGGGACGACACGTCCAAGAGGAAAGTGGGGATCAAAACCAAGAGGTCGGATTTGAAAACAGCTGCACGGCTTCAAAGCAAGGGAGCCGGTGCAGGGCCACTGTGGCAGGAGCCACCCTGCTGAGGGCAAAGATGTGCAGTGACAGAAGAAGAGGAGGAGGAGGAGGAGGGCGTTAGAGTGGACAGAATCCTGAGGGATGAAGCTCTGCTGGCTGAGGAACAGTTAACTCGAACGAAGGGAGGAAGCGAACTGGGACACGAAAGTGCAGGAAGGTTGCAGCTGGAAAATGAAGTGCATTATGACAGTTTGAAAGTGAAGACAGGGATGTTGAGAGCAGGAATGTAAAACGCTAAAGCCAAAGCAAGGGAATGCAAAAGATAAATAGAAACACTCATTTAAACTCTCGATTCTTTTTAGCGTTTTAAAATGGACAAATCTTCACACGAAACACTTCCAACCTTTATCCGGAGGCTGATTAAAACACATTTAAACTTCAGTGTGCAGCAGTGAAAATGTGTTGCAGCTATACCGTTACAACAATAGCATCAACCGACCACAAGAGAGGCTTGCGGAAAATTTATTTGAATTTGAGAACTGGCAGTAGACTATAGAAAATATATATTTTCTGCTTATAAAACATGAAAACATACATTTGGCCTAAATAGATATTCTCTAAATTGCATCTGTTATTACACACAATAGAGCTCTCAGATAGTTTCAACACTTTAGTAGCAGAATACAAGAAAAGACATCCAAAGGTTTATAATATTCATCTAACAGAAAAATCAGCTTCAACAGTACACATAAAGGTAGTCTGGATGTTTGTTTGTTTTTTTTAATACATGGTTAACTGTACACACAAGGAGAAAATAAACACCATAATTATTAGACATTTTTGAAATTATATATCCCTTTTAATTAAGAAATGACATTAATACCAGAATAATTCTCCATAAGGATGCATCATTTATATTAGATCACACAAAGAAATAAAAAATTAATTAAAATTAGCATTGGACTGAGTCCAACGTCCCACTGAGTCTACAGCCAGGGCTCAGTGGGACGCTGGCGAACTGGGAGGTACCAAATAAGACAACGTTTTTTTATCTTTATTATCATAATACTTAAAATAAGTAACTTAAAAAAAAAAATACTACATTAATTATTACACAGGTACGAATTGCAGCAGCTTAGCAGTCTTGAATAGTTCAGGTACAGAGTATACACAAAAATAAATCTACCACGTCTTGTTTTTCTTCAGAACAAGATGCAACATCCAATTTCAAATCACACATTCACGATCTTTGAACATTTTCAGTATGAAAACAGAACAGAAAAAAAAAAGAGGGACAACCTTCCTGCAACACAGATATCACAGGAACAACAATTTTATAAGTGTAAATATATATATATGAAACATATATGTCTTAAATTAACAGTCAAATATATGAGCATATATACATCGTTTTACAAGGTAGTAAAGGCAAAAAAGCTATTTGCAACATCCCCCTAAATCCTATCATTTCAGATCAATGTAATAAATTATCCATGACATCTCCATTTCAAAGTAAGAAAAAAAAAATCATCTTAAAACTACAAGTTAAAAGTCTGTCAAAACATTAGAGAACCCATCTTTGTTTCAAAAGTGAAAAAAGATATTGCACCTTTTTTTTTTTTTATACCAGAGAACAATAAAATGACAATGAAAAACAGCATACAATGCACAAGAGGAATTAAATTAGAACCACTGCCACTGGTGGACATCAATTCTTGTTTTGAACCTTGTAACAAAAATACATTTCCTGTAACAAAACATCACAGTTTCATTTCACTGAATTATGTAAAAAGGAGAGAAAAAAAAAAAAAAAAAAAAAAGCATTTTAAACACACTCTTTAAACATTTGACATATGACAAAAGCTGTATTCAAGACTGCTAAGCACAGTAATCATGGTTTTACATAACTAGAAAAAATAGATTATATATATTGCCTTTTGAAATGTTACAACTTGTGGGTTCATTTTGGCGATTACAATCTGAGTCAAGACAGGAAAATATAAGCAAGGAAAAAAACCCCCCAAAAAACAGCTCTCTCATGTCCAAAATGGGATCCCATCTATCCAAAATAACAGTGTACATAAGCATTTAGTAACAAATAAATGTTCCTGATTTTTAGAAATACTATTTAATCATACATGTCATTCTACAGCTAGTGTTTCTCACTAAGAAAAAAAATAAGTCTTCAAGGCGTTGTAAATCTATAACCCCCTCTGTTAAAAAAAAAATCAAAAACAAAAAAAAGAAAAAAAAAAAGGGGTTGGGGTCGTTTTCATCCGTTCACCAATTCAAGTCATGGGTGTCTTCTCTAGTGATCCTGCAAAAATACAAACAGTGTTAATGTTTCAGTTTGATGATTTTTAGCATGTATAAACATTAGACAATCTGTTACAAACGCCGTTTCCTCCACGATAATCTTTCTTTAAATTTAGCTGAACACTTCCTGTTTTCTGCAAGTTATGATTAGAGAATTCATCTTTTTTTATTACATAAAGTATACGTGATAGCTCAGGGGGGTGGGGAGCACAGGCAGAAGGGCCTGGTGAAGTCGCTGGTTGGAGGTGGTCAGTGCTACTGTCCAGATAAAGCGAGTCTTGTGCTGACATGGGCTGAAAAGCCACGCAGAGCGGAAGAAGCCAAACTCAAGATGGAGCAAAGTTTGCAAATTCACTTTGAGGATAAAGGCGTCAGCTTTATGGAGACATGCACTGTGGTCAGATGACACCAAAATTGAAGTTTCTGGTCATGATCATTATTAACTTTGGAGACAAAAAAAAAAAAAAAAAAAAAAAAAGCAGAATCTCACAACCAGAGAAGATTATCTCAAATATGGATTACAGGAGTGGAAGCATCACTATTGATGCAGTAAACAGACAGCAAAAATGACACAAGAACATTTTGTGGAAATATTTTGGTAACATCTCATACATCCACCAAGACGTTAAAGTTTGGAACAACATGCGTCTTCCAAATGAACAATAAGTGAAAGTCCGCCTCTCGAATAGTTACAAAGTGGCTTAAGGTCACCAAGGTCTAGTTCAGCAGAGGTCATCACAAAGTCTTGATCTAATTAGCAGTTCTGCCAGGAGAAATGAGACAAAATTCAGTAAGACGACTGAGAGACTCTTGTGGAAGGATATTTAAACTGTTTCACCCAAGTCAGAGTTTAAAAACTGGATTCTATTGAATTCTAAGGAAGCTTGATTACATTTCTAAATTTGAAGAAATGTATTTATATTGTAGAAAAATCCTCCTCTCCACTCTTTTGGTATTTTACAAATAAAAAAAAAAAAAAAAAAAAATAGAAAACGTTAGGCTGATGCACAAGCAGAGTTGTACCAGTCAGGCTTTTCCAAACCATTTCCATTTTCATTTGATATTTTTTCCAGCAGCTGATTGCAATTTTGAATGAATAAGATTTTAACATCAAGGATTGTGACACAATAAAAGAGAAGATGTGCTGCACAACCCTAAAATGAGGTGGTAGATTTGAACCATGAGAAATTACAAGATGATCTGCATCTGTTCGAAACATGAGTCATGTGGATGAGTGCATCACCTGAAGGCCCGGGCCTGGTGTCTGCTGAGCGCCCTGGTTGAAGAAGGCCATTGGCTGTCTGTAGAAGTCAACCCAGGCGTTGTAGTCAGGATTAGAAGTCTGCTGAGATGCAGGACCCGATGTCTGGCCTTTAAAATTAGAGCATAGAAACAAAAACCAAAAAATTAGAAACATTTTTTTTTTCTAATCATAAATTTTATAACTTAAAGAAAAGATCATCAGAAGACTTACCCCAGGTTTTGTTATATTCTGGAGTGGTGCTCTGTGGTTGATTTTGCTGACCTGCTGGAAGGAAACAACGATTTAGTGCATTTCATTCGATTAAATTCTGATTTTTAAAACTCTTGTACAAAGTTTTGACCAAATGAAACTAAGATAGATGCATTTTAATCAAGGCTGAACCAAGCGTGAGCAAAAATGTGTTTGCCGTCAGAAAGCAGCTTGTGCTAGTTGGAAAATATTCCTGAGTGACACTCGCCTAGCTTTTTATAATACTGCTCCCAGTCCATCTGGCCCGTCTGGGATCCATTGTGACCTGAAACCAGACACAGATAACACGTCCAGATTTACTGAGAGCGGGGTTTGGCTTTCTCTGCTCCTATCTAACAACTCAGACTCCTAATGAGCTCCAGTGGCAGCACCTGCAAAAATCTGTCCGTACAGGAAGTGTGCGGTCAGCCACAGGGAATGTTCTGCAGGCTGCTAACTATTTGAACTCACTACAGCAGCAGGGAACTTGAGAAACTACCCACTTTGACTTAAACTATAGTAATTTATTTAGAGCAGTTCTAGTTCATGATTTGGCCACATCTATTTATTAAAATAGATGTGGCCAGTATTCCTTTGGAGATGCTTACTGTGGTCCTGCTGGCCCTGAGGCTGCCATATCTGAAATGTTGTGCCCCATCCTCCAGTCATAAACATCTGAGGTCCACTGGAAAGAAAGACAGACATGTGAGAATCAGTCCTCATTTTTACACACAAACTGCAACACTCTTGTTCACATTTAAGGTAATAAAGTAGTGCAGAAGAAATGCTCGTTTTTTTTCCCCCTTGTTTTTAAAACCAAAAAAAACTTTGTGCTCTAATACTTTTTAAGATGAAAAAGTTTCAGAGGTTGCTTTACCAAAATCAAACAAAATGTATATATATTTTTTTAATGTTTTTGTAGCCTAGTTGATCGATATAAAATTTGTCTGATTTTGTAAAATGATTGGGTGGCTGACCTTTGATGATCTCTGGAAACATTTATTAATTATTTAAAACAACAATTTTTTGCTCCACAAACGTTTTGACACCAATTCCGTTTGATTTGAGGAAGATATCAGGTTCTTCCTGCACTAATTTGTGTTGGTCTATGACAGAATATCTCACAATAATACATTGTATCTAGTAGCTGCAACATGAATAAAGCTGATGAGTTTTTAAGCCAGGAGCTGGATTGAAATGTGAGGAGTTGGGCCTTACTGTTGCGGAGGAGTAGTTGGGCCTTGGTTGTAAGGACTCATCCCAAAGTTGCTGTTGCTGCCGATCCCTGGGCCCTGAGGAAGACCAGGAAAAGCAGAGGCGAGTGAGAGACCACACTTGTGTTTAAAGGGACCCAACAGGAAAGGTCAGAGGGCAGGGGCGAGCGCTGATGCACTCCATTAAGTCCATTTGATGGATTCTTCATGTTTAACCTCTGGTGACATCCTGCTGGCCAGTAGGAGCACAGAAGCCCAGCTCGGCCAGGCAATGACATGTGTGCTCATGAATATCAGATCAGACAATAGGAGTTGGATGAGGGCTTGAGGGGGGCGCAGTGAGCGCCGGGGACAGACCACCTACCCCAATTCTCTCATCGATCAGCTGACGGGCTTTTTCCAACTGCTGAGTGGTGCCTCGGATGGAGAAGATGCGGACGTTGGGGTCAGTGTTGGGCGGCGGGTTTCTCTGCAGCTCCACATGGGCACGAGACTGCTCTTTGATGTTTTTGATGGTTTCTCCACCTGAAATGTGAATAACGAGCTGTAATAAATGTCCTCCCCTCGAGTCAATTGGAGACGTTGTGGGGCGCAAAGCCACTCATGACTGAACATTAAAAGAGCCGATAAAGATCCCAGACTGCTCATCTTTATCGTTTACCATTTTCATAACATGCACCTAGTGACTTGTGATGGATGTGATCAGTATGATAACCAGCTTTCTATTCATCCTCAATGCCAATCTGAGGGAGAAAAATTAAAGCAGAACAGCAAACCAGTTTCATTTTATCAAAATGGAAGAAGAAATGTTGAGCACCAGTTAGTGATTTAGGGAACAAAGTCTAAAGTTTACAGAGCAGAAGCAGTTTTTGCTGACCCTAACCCGCACAGCATTCTGGGGGATGAAGGCGGAGGAAAGGCATTACTCACTCAACCTCTCACAACCAGCTCACCAAGGTTGGTGGCATCAACGAGCTCACTTTTTGGTTACCTAGCAACAACCTATTGAGAAACTTGCAAAGCACTTTTAGGTTTTGCCACCGTTTCTTATAAGTGCTTAAAAATAATAATAAAAAAAACCCATCATGGAGTGAAAAGAGAAGACGAATGCCACAGCTCATGAGAAAACTATCAATTACAGATATTGACCAATTTCACATCATGATATGTTTTTCAGCCATGCTGATATTGACCAGACCTAATGTGAAGTAATGATAATAAAACTCAGATAGAGTTGGAAATGTTTTGATTTCTGTCACTTTAGTTCACTTTTTCCTGATTCAAATCCCCATAATAACCCAGCTAGAAATCAGTGTATTTTCAATTGCCTCTTGGCCAGCAGTGTCTGAAAGATACTTGCTTAACAGTTGACAGAAATGTCAACGGTCTGCTGCATCTTATTTTCAGAGTGCGAACAGTTTGGGTTGAACTGCTTCCCTGTGTAAACTCACCTCATTGAAATCCCAGTCTACCTTTAGAAAACCCCGGCGTGCGTCTCACAACTCATCTACCATTCTCTGCTAACATCCATGCAAATCGGGAAACAAAAGACAACATCTCCTGCACCCCCACCACCCCTCGCTCTCGCATCAGATGCCAGCTTCCCGACGTGTGGGAAGAGCAGTCGCACCAGCGGGGTGAGATGAAACGTAGCTGGCAGGAGAAAAAGACAAAATTGAAGCGTATCCTCCTCTGGGGACGTCGTTTGTCTCTCACTTTTTTCCACCATTCTTGACTTCGTGTTCTCCTGTGGGAGGCGAGAGGGAGCGAGGGAGGGCGCTTCCCGGGGCCGTCCCAACATCAATTACACATTTGTTCACTTGTGGCTGACACACTGACGACCCTGACTGACCCTTGAATGAAAACCCTCATCTCAGTCCTCTCCTATGGTAGCTTTCTCCTCGCAGCCAACAGACTGCACATGGGCCATTAAGCCATTGTCAACCAAATGAAACTTCTGCCTTAATGAAGCCATTATGATCTCTTCTGGTCAGACAGCAGAGAGCAATGAAGACCCCAACTATTCATTTCATGGACTGGGCTGTAGAGCGGACAGATAATACGGGCCTTATTAATGAGACTGGTTTAGTGAGCAGCAGAAAGGGAGGGGAGATAAAAGAGCAACTGGTGGCAGCATTCAGGGGCAAAGCTGGGGAACTGGTTAGCTGCTGGTCTGGAAATAAAAACTTTCTGCACTGCAGGACAAAACCATTACGTGTGACATTTCTCCTCTAGTCAGTTTCATCTCAAGCTCTAAATATTTGTACTTACTTAAAAGTAGCTATTTGGATACGTTGCTGTGTCCTGATTTTAGCTAGCATGTGTTAAACATGTGAAATAAGCCATTTGTGAATTTACTTTTTGAAATCATTGTTATACAATGTTAGCATGAGCAACTGTAAAATATGGAGTCAGAAGAAGGCTATGACTTAAACATAAACTACTAACAGAGATGCATTGGTAATGCACTGCATCCTAAATGCCCAAAGGAACATAATCACAGATCCTTCCTCCCAGCAGATGTTAGACTCTTAAACCATCACAGCTCCCAGCAAACTCCGTAAGTGTTAATATATTTGCTGGCATTTGCACAATTTGCACTGTTTTTACCAATTTTTAATAACATTTCTGCTGTTACTGCACAACTCCTTTTACATTGTGTTGTAAATAGTGTCTTGTGTTTTTTAAAGTTTAATACACATGAACATTATGTAAATTAAAAGAAGTCATTCTACTCAGTTGCACATGCCTTGGATTATGGCAAAGATTTCATCTTTGTAGTTTATTATTACCATTATGTGCGTCTGTGGGACAATAAAAGCAATTTATATAAGACTTTTACTAGATTAGTAACTATTCCCTTCCCTTTTACTGACCTGGATTATGACCATAATTTTATAAACTTTGAACGAAAATTTAATGTGTTTTAGTATTTCTCAAAGAAAATCAACTATCCAGTTCTGATGAATGAGGACAAACTATTGCTGCTATGCATGATGATCAAATGAAATGGGCGGCAAGACAGAAGGAAGAAATCAGAGGAAACATTGACGGAAAGAAATGAGACAAAAGGCAGAAAAAAAAAAAAGGAATCAAGATGAAACACAGTAAAGACAATAAAGAAGAATATATAAAACGACAAGAGGACAGGAAAGATGAGAACAAAGAGAAAGGAAACAAATGCTCACAAACCCCTAAGAGAAAAAAAGAAGTAAGGACACACAAGAGAGAGCAAGGACAGAAAGAGGAAAACAAGAAAAGACAGTAAATGAGGAGGACAGGAGACAAGAACAAAAAGGAAGGACAAAAGAATAAATGAAACAGGAAATAGAACTCTGGAAATACAACAGTGTTTCCATGCTCTGTGAAATACTGAAATCTAATCCAATACTTTTCCCAGACTGATTAGGAACTCTGTTAGCTCTGAATAAAACATTAATAAACAAAGCTGGGCTTTGTCATTGAAACAGAATTAGTGTTTCAAAATAAAAGCCTTTGAGACTTATGAATGTATTATTACCGAACTCCAATGCGCCAAAGGATTATCCAGCAACGAGGCATTGAAATTTTGCAAAATTAAAATTTTCTCAGTCTCACTTTTGACCAAGACTGAAGATGTTTTATGCAGAGGGGAAAAAACATCTGCATGTAAGCGGAAAGGTGCTTAGTACTCACTGAATTCATGATTATAATAAAGCCTGAGCAGATTGGTGGGTGGCAGGATTTATCGAGCTCTCTGTGACTGTGTGTGTGTGAGAGGGTATGAGGTCAAAAGCGAAGGGCAACAGGCTGCATATGGCATCGTAAAGATATTAATCACCGCACCCTTTAAGGGGCAGCTGACAGCACCCAGACCCACCGCCATTTCCACCATATTGCCTCACTTCATATGCTAATGCGGAGAGCGGGGGACGCACCGCCCAGGTTTATTTGTTTCCCTCGCCCCACTACAAGCACAAAAGCCACTTGACATTTCTATTGCCATGTTTTTATCTTAGGTAAAGAGGCCCCCGTCCGCACCGCCCACCGCTGCATGCACACACACACACACATTGAGGCAACACGCATGCCACCATGCAACACACATGCACACACAGCTCCTTCCAATGCAGTGGTCAATGACTTTTAAATAGCTGCCAATAGAGTGGGCATGAATAGCCAATAAGCTAATTCCTCCTATTCAATCCCTCGCTGCACTCTATTGGAGTGAAAGGCCCTCATTAGATGCCAGGCAGCCTTCCACATGATTGAGGGCTGTTATTATGCACCTTTAACAATTAATGTCACATTACACGCATTATCCCCGTCATTAAGCCCTTAGTGAAGCCAATGAATACCACTTGTGCTATATACATGAGCGCAAAGGGGGGGAACAGGAGGGTGGTCACCCCCACCCCAGGTATTCTCATCAGTTTTACGAAGTCACCCAAAAGCAAATGGCATCCAGTTATTGAAAAACAAGCTGCAATCTGCTCACTTCTCAGATGCCTTGCATCAGAAGCTTCTTATTCTTTTTTCCAGAATTCAGGAAGTGCCACTATTCAAAACATCAATCTGCGTTAAATCTTTTTGTGCTTCATGCACGTAAATAAGTCTGGATTGTACATGTGAAGCATGCTTCAAGCTGTTTACCGAGGAGCACCGACATGTTCTTTACCTTTGCCAATCACCAGCCCACACTTATCAGCAGGTACTGCATATGTCACCTCCTGCAGGCCTCCAGCTCCTCCCATGTTACAGTCGCTGCGCCCTCGGCGGCCCATTATGCCAAATCCGTCCCGCTCCTATTGGGAGGCAAACAGGAAAACAAAATGAGGGCCGAAACTGCGACAAATAATCACAGAAGCCTTCGATCAGGAATTTTAATCCGTTTCCGGTCACCAATGAATATTTTGGATGGCTATTCATAGACTGTTCCTTTAAAAGTGTTTTGAAATCCCTTGATTTTGCCACTTTTTATATAGAAACACCAATATATATTTTTTGGATTTCTATCTGACAAAAACATGAAGTTGCAAATAATTGCAAAGTGAAAGGAAAATGATGCACATTGATCAGATGTTTTTGCCAATAAAAGTCTGGAAATGCATAGTAAATGCACTTTTGGTTACGTCTCTTCCAGCTTTGTAGTTTTTGAAACTGGATTTTTTTTTCCCCCAAGTTTAATCTCAGTGTTTTTGTTTGTTTGCTTTTTTTTTTTTAAATACAGATTGAATTGGAAGAATTTGAATGTCATTTTTCATATCATGACAAAGAATGACTATTTCACTTAGGTCTGGGCTTTGAGTAGGCCCTTCTAACACAGACTTGTAGCTTTCAAAGAAAGAGGGTTGAATTTGGCACTTGAATCAAGATGTATAAGACTTCAATTTAACTTTTTTAAAACCTTCCATTTAACAATATGCTGGAAGCATATTATTTGGACTGTAATACAAAATACCCTAAAGTTTGTGGGTGTAATGTAAAAACTTTTCCAAGGCAAATGATCTAAAATGAAGTAAAAGATTGAACTCTTTTTCATCAAACTCTTAATAGTTTTATGTTCAGCTGCTTTGAGATAAAGAGAGGGAAAGCAAACCTGAGCGGTCTGGACCAGCTCGTTGATGAGGTGGGCAGCATGGTGGCAGTGGTCGGGCTGGCCCATCACCTGAGCAATGCGGTCAGGACTGACTCCGTCATCTAAAGATAAAACAAAAACACAGATTTAACACCAAGCCTAATATAGCTACAGAGGTTAAAAACTAATTAATGTAATTTTGTTGCAGCTGAAAAAATTTAAATTGAATTAAAATTAATATTTCTTTGATCACTCTTTGGGCTGACCTTGTTTGAACTGAATCCTGACTCCAGCGTCATTCTGAATCTTCTTGATCATTTCTCCATTTCTGCCAATGATGATGCCAACAGCAAATCTGGGCACAACCACCTAAAAAACAAGAACAATTCAGCAGAGAAAAAAAAATAAAAATGGGAAAAACACTGATAAAGTCTTACATCCATACTGCTTCCACCCATTTTTGACCCAAAGTCCAGTCTGCCTGCCCTGAAGTCTCCTTGGTCTTTGTCTCGAATGAGCTTCACCACAAGTTCGCGTGCTTGCTACAAATATAGATGTAGATGAAAACAAAATATATTTTAATACAAATGATAGGATTCAACTGAATATAGCCTAAAATGCAGGCGGTGTAAACTAAGCAAACAGGAAAGACTTTAGCCCGCAGTGATCTCCTCTGTGTCTGACCTGCACTTTGTGGGGATCCCCAGTGATTCTGAGGGGCTTGTCCGCTCCAGTGGGCATGGGGTCATCTTGAATCATTATCATCTGGACTCCTGTTCTCTCCTGCAGAGGTAAAAATAAAAAAACAGAAGGAAAAACTACCACCGTTACATGGGGCACAAAACACCAGTCATAGCAAGAAAATTCTAAGGTGCAACATGTTTTCTCCTCTCCGTTATCTGAACATTTGAAACGGGGCCAAACCTGGTGGGATGTTTTTAAAACGGACAAACAAATGTACACCAGGTCGTATGCAAAATAAAGCATTGAACAATTGACAAAATCAAAAAATAAACACATAAAAGAATACACGCAACTAGAATTGAAAGATGATTATTAAGTAAACTGCAAGAAAAGAGCTCCAGAAAATATGATCTGGAAAATACTGAACGAGAACTTTCCCAGAATGCTACACTCTGCAAGGAAACACAAATGATCAAAACAGTAAAGTAACGTAAATAATTCCAAGATAAGTGGGCAGTATTTTTCTCTTAATAGAATGCTGTTTGAAGCATTAGGATCACAGAAGATGATAAAACGTGATTAACTGGGCCAAGAAAGATCAAGGTCTTTGGACTGGACTGCATCTCACATTTCTTGTCAAGTTATTACATTTTAGTAGTTTGAAAGCTGATTTCAATGAAAACCATTCAAGGTCGATAATTTGGTCTCATCAAGCACATTAAATATGAAATGACTGTTTTCTCGTGATAAGCTCAGAGGGTGACTAGAATGTCTTTCCAGATTATACATTAAAAATCTTACAATTGAAAACTCTGTGCTGTTTTGATGCCTGTAAATGCATCAAAACAGCACCTTCCTTGATATACTTCAAGTAAAAATCTCATAGATCAAATAAACTTTAATACATAAGAATCATTTTTGTCTATTTCAATGACTTTCAGCACAATTTATAATTTCAGCATTGTTTTGTGTATTTAACTACTGCATTTCAACAAAATTTTCAGAAATTAGTTTGCATCTACTGCAGCTTTTGGAAAGAAATTTGAGAATGGGCCAAAATTGATCATGTTGACGTAAGAGGTGTATTTCTTTGGCAGATTATCAGCAGACCTGGAGTTGTTTGATGGTCTCTCCTCCCTTGCCGATGACCAGGCCGACTTTGTTGGCAGGGATGAGGATCTGCTGAATGGAGCTGTTGCCATCCATGTCGTTGTGGAAGCCGGGACCATACCGACACTGCTCCACAATCTCACTCAGCAGCCGCTTTGCCTGCCTGCAGGGCGGAAAAACAAGATTGCTTAGAACGTTCAGAAGAAAAACCAGCTGAGCCACAATGTTCAGCATCAACAGGTTCGACTTCTTTCCCAACAATGAACATAGTTTTTTTTTTTTTTTTCTTTTCTTAAATCTGTGCCCAGACTCACTCAATGTTCTCTGGGCTCCCGGTCAGAGTGCAGGGTCTGTCCAACATGCCACCACTGTCTACAATAAGAGGGGGGAAAAAAGTAATCACAAATCATTCTCACCTACAATAATGTGTGATCAACAGCATATTCATAGTAAAAACCAGGAAATTGCTTTCCATGACCTGAAAAACTAAAAGGCACCATGAAAGGGGCAGGTATTAAGAATGAAACTCATTCAGGTGAGCTGTTAGGGACAGATCAGTTTTCATGTTGCTATTCATCTGCTGTAACAGTGCTCACATTTTCCAACTATGTAAAGCATAATATGATGAAGTACCTGGAGCTGTGCTCAGCCCATAGATCATAAAATTGGGAGCAAAAAAACAAATAAAAAGGCAACTCAAAGACCAACTGACTAGCAGAGGAGCCGCTGTAGTTTCTAAACGTTCAATAAACGACGAACTTGGACTAATTTCCTCGGTAGTCTGTGTGTTGTGAGTATAAGTCACTCAACACACATGAAATAGGACATATATATTTCATTAAGTTTTAACAAACTAATGGCTTCTACCGAGATAATTATGCAAAATTAAATGAATTATATCCCAACTTCAGAAGATTTGCCTTTACCTTACACTGCTCTGTGGTTCAGTCTGATGTTTCTCATATTCAGGTCATCCAACCAAATTTCAGATCAACCATAACAATACCAGCTGGCCTCAGGTTTGCAACCAGCTTCTGACTGACAAACCAGTAACCTCCTCCCAGTGTCAGAATCTCACTGAGGGAGACACTGCATTAGGTTTTCTATCACTTTATTATTTCTGCTATAACTGATGTATATTCGCATATACAATAAGTCAGTTTAATTTACAATTTTTATGTTTTTGTGTCATGAGATAGATCTGAGGTGGCTGGTGAGAGGAAAAGTAGATCTTGGTCTCAAAAGGTTTGGACACCCCTGCACTAGATGGTTAAAGTACAAGAGTCAACTCATTAGTGAAGGGTAGAAATATGACATTACTTCCCAATCCTTTTGGGAGCATTTCAACCTCTTTGTACCAGATGTTTGTTCATGGCAGGGTGGGGTGCTTTTAATCTTGTAAAACATTTTGTGTTGCATAAAATTGAAACAAAAAAAAAAAATCATGAACAAACAAACTGTGTTGTCTTTCCACTTAACACTCTTATTAGGCATACCTGAGGCAATCTGGATCTTGCAACCCGATTCCTGCTGTATTCTTGAAATCTGCTCTCCTCCTTTTCCAATAACTATGATAAGAAAGGAAACTGTGAGCTTTTCTGAATTCATACAAAGAACTCATTTGTGACAACATATTAAGTTTAAAAGTAAAAAACTTAAGGGTTACTTACTGAATCCAACCATCTTATCAGGCACTTTAAAGTCTTCTGTTGCAAAAGCCCTGAAACCCGAACAAAAAGAACGATTAGATCTTCAGTCACATATTTTACGTATTGATCCAGCTGACTGATCCATGCTTTAAACATCTCATTGCTCAGTTTTTGTTTATATCATGGTTAAAATTAATCTTAGGTTTTAGAGTAAGTTTACTATTAAAACATAAAAACCCTTGAATAAACCTTAAGATTTCCATGTCGTATTTTGTCAAGGCATGGCCAATGAATTAAGCTAATATGCATCGCCATTACTAAAAGCAACCAGGAGTTTTTTGCTCACCTTTGATGTACCAACGCACCAAGATGGTTTCCTACTGAGGGAAGAGGGAAAAAAAGTACATTTAAATGTGTGAAATATCCCAACAGTAGCAAATGTATTGATATGGAAAAGCGCTAAAGCAAGTAATATCAGCAAAATTGATTCAATGCTGAGGGGGGAAAAAAAGGGAGCAGATGTTTGCGAAGCTGCCAATCCTACGAGTCTGCATCTGACCCACAGCGGGGAGCTTTCAGCGGCAGGGAAATAAGACCTGGAGGTGCATGAATGAGAGTTTCAATCAGAGGAGCTCTAAAAGAGAGGCAGCAGCCGGGTCAGTGACTGCTGGTCCCGAATTGAATTTTTGACAGGTAGAATCAAGCAAGGGTCCTGCAGGGTCACCGGAGGATGTTCAGCAGCAGATGTGAAAACCTGAAGTGATATCTTTACGGGTTCAATCAATTTTATGGTTGTTTGCACTGATTTCACTTCTTCTGGAAAAAGCACCGGGGTTAAAGCTCGAGAACAGAACAGCTATGAATACAAAGAAGGGAGGTCTGCAAACTTTATACAAGGATAGAAATTTTCACAAAAAAAAAAAAAAAAGAAAAAAGAAAAAACTTTTGCGAGTAGTTGACTATACGTTTGAAAATTAGACACTGAAAGCCAGCTGCAGAACTAGAAAGTTACCACGTCTGTCATTTGTCTTATACAAAAGGACAACCTTGACTAAAGAAAAGTGAGGACAAATTCCCACAAACAGCAGTGCATCCAACAAACAAACTTGAATTGCATACAATTTTCCTATTCGTGCATTCAAGGCCGAACTATCGTACAAACAACTGTGACAAGATAAGAGGAGGCCGCGGTAAATAACTAGTGTTTCCACTTTGTGAAAATGAAATGGATCAAATGTTTGTAGTGAGTGACAAAAACCACGGCAGGATGATTGTCTCCACTACGGCGCTTCGAGTATTAAGTATCTGACAAACAACATGGCTCTCACTTCAGATTATAACCCAACTCCAACAAGATTTGCCAGTTTCACTGCAAAGAAAAAGTACTGGCAAATAACTCATAAAAGGTCTGTGGGTTACATATTTGGTGCAGATCATATGACAAAAACTCTGATATAGCGAGCGACAACAGACAGCATAAGTAAGCGAACTACTGAAGGAAGGAGACTCAAAGTTATCAGTGAAATAAGAGATGCAAGGAGCTATTTAAAAATGTAACTTTTTTTACAACATGTATAGAAACATCTGAAAAATTATGCTGCTCTTAGCTTCAGTTGAAGAGTTGTCACAATTTCACACTAGCGTACATCATGTAAAAATAAAAACTAAAGGACATGCAGAGTTAGTATGAAGGCTCACCTCCATTGTCTAGAGAACGTTTCTGGCCCCCAAAGCCATAGAGGGAGGGGTCTATGACTGGACACGAACTGTTCATATTGGGCATCTGGTCTCCTCCCATCTTGGCTGCCATCTGGAGACAAAACAGTGGGACAGAGGGAGCAAGTGGTTCAATTATTATATTCTTCAAGTGCAAGTTTTCACGGAAATATTCCTGGACATCATTTTGGTAATTAACTTATTCGTCCACCTTCTTTTTCTTGCTTGGGTAAGAAAGGGAGTGTAGCTTTTTTTTCCCCCACCAATTTTATCAATTTCACTACTAAATCACAAAAAAATATCACAAAACATGAATAGTGCATCCTTTAAAGTATCTCGACAGACAAAACCACAAAAAATTGATCGCCTCTTATTTGCGAAAGTAGAAAAAGACCCTCTTGAGGCTGGAGAGCAAGGATGAATATATAAAAGTAAAATGTTGCTTAGTTATACTGAATAGTTATACTGCCTCATACTCATATTAGTGATGCACCGATATGAGAATTTGGACTGATGTCGATATAAATACTGCCACTCTGGTCGATAATCAATATACTACACATTTACATACTAAGCCAGGAAAAACTCAATGACCACATGCATACTGGGGGAAAAAATAAAATCAATTGGTATTTATTACAATACACACCAGAAACATGAAGTGTTTTGCAACTTTGAAAAACAACCTAGTTTAGCAAATATAACTACAACAAAGGCAAATTGTAGAATATATTAAAACTATAAACGACCACCTTCCTTAACAATGACTACTCAGGAGACCTTCCCACCCTAATCTTGTTAACTCTTCAAAATAAAATTATGGGCAAAGTTACACAGAGTGTTTCACCACTGCTTTGTAGAGACAGTCCCAAATGTGAACTTCAGGTAAACTAAGAGGTAATCAAGCTGGATTCAAAAACTTCACCAGAGAATCGGTGCATAACAATGAGAGTTTACTCTATCTTTAGATAAAGAGGGGAAGAAAAGGCATTTTCCCATCTCAACTTCAGCGTTCTTGGCACTCTCTCTTGATCTGCCTCAGAGCTCTCTGGTATATTCATCACACAGTACAACCAAGTGACTCAAATACCTTTTTCACATTTGTAAAATGATTTTAAGAAAAGATGCAAGTACATCTATCCCAAAATCATATTTTAACACTGAGAAGATTATATCTGTAATATCAAATCAGGGTTGAGTTATCTCTAGTTATGCCAATCATTATCAGATAAAAAAAAATGGATGCACTCTGCAAATCTGCACTTTTGGGTGAAGTTTGCAGCAATACTTGAGGTGACCTAGTTTTTCTCTTAGGTTGCTATGAAAACACCATGAGACCTGATTATGTAGCATCCCAAGATTGAGACTTTTTAAACCAGCATCTTACATCTTATTAAAATGAACAGTCATAATTAAACATTATGAAAAATGGTTTTGTATAGAATCATTATGATTTTGAGCAGCAAAACGGTGATTATAACCTACGTCACAGCACATTTTAAAATACTGCCACATTGGGAACGACGTACAACAGATCTGATCATAATGTGAATAAAACAAGTTCTTTTAGAAGGTTGTTCACTGGGTTTTGGCTGTGGGGTCATTTCTTCAGAAGCAGCACATTATTAATGCAATACCAGAAAATATTTTGTAATCAATTTAACTTTTCTTGGTCTTTTGTTAATCTTAGTCAAGAAAGTTGCACAATTTTGACAGCTATCACAATGAAATATTTAATTCTTTAAGTCAAAAGAGATCAAATTTATTCCTCTTTACAATTTGAAATACATTTATAAAAGTAATAACAGAAACTTGGGTTTTTTTAGTTTCAAAAAGTACTTTTAATGACAAACTTGTCTCATTGGAAAACATAATTTGCTGAATTTAGTTTTTGCACCATCAAAGCCAAATGCTTCTTTCTTCATCTTTTAAAAAAAAAAAGTCTAACATGGAGCCCATTTAGATGGCAAGCTTTGTATATGTTGCAATTTTGCAGTATTTTTATTTTTTGCAAGAATGTTAATTTGTCCACCAAAATTTTCTGACTGTTATTTCATATTTCAAACACTCAAAAAAAAGAAAAAAGTGTCAGCTATTTATATTTACTCTGGTCAGGTTTTTCTGCTGATGGAAAAGTGTATAGCGCCATGCAAAAAAAAAAAAAAAAAAAGGAAAAGCATGAGGCATGCAGGTTTTTTGCATTACAGATAAAAAAGAAAAGAAAGTCTTTTAGAAAATGAACCACTTGCAAATATGAAGTAGATTCTCACATCGTGCGATGATGGACATTCAAATCTTCTGCGTGAGAGCGTTTTTCTATTCTGCCTTAATCTGTCACCTCTCCTTTCACACCAAAGTATAGCATTTCAGAAAATTACACTAAATTGACATGTGTGCTTGCCTGGAATGTTTTTTCACAATATGAAAATATGCTCATGGAAATTAGAGTCTCCCATCACCTTCAGGGACGATTATCTACTTCAGAAAGACACTGGTGGAAGAGAAGCTGCAATAGAAATAAGAAGGCATAAAAGGAAGCAGGTGTGAGGTTGTTGTTACTGCTGCGTCTCTAACACCATGGACCCATCAAGAAAATTTTAACGCTCTCTGGATTAGGTCAACACTCACGCAATTCTTTTTAAATTAGAGTATTTGTTTGCTGTTGCCATCACAAATTTTTTCCAAACACCTTGGTATGTGAGCATCTGTTTTCATAAATTTCAATGTCAAAGTGACAACTGTTGCTGCGGCATCTGTGTGCGCATTGCTTGGTCTAAGAAACGTGGCTGAAGGAGCACAGGCTGAATATCCTGCTTTCATTTCAACACATACTTTCCTACTCATCCTTTGCAAGCTGTCATGTTTCAATTCAAAAGCTTAATTTCCTTTCCTTCTCTCGAGAGATTCAAGTCATCTCTGTTATATAAAGGTAAAGGCATTTTTCTGAACATAAATTCAAAATGCAGAGCGTTAAGAATTTAATACATTATAACAAAGAGGACGGATAAAATATAGCATTGTTGAGTTAAATTGTAGATTAGAAATTTATACTTTAGTTGTTCTGACTTGCAGAAATCATAACTGGACATTTTGTCTTAAATCTGATGAATTTTGAAGCAAAATGCCAGGCTGTCCACAGAGACCACCTAGTAAATAGGTAAACATCACTGCGGACTATAAGAGCCTCCTGAGATAGTTTCCAGGGCAGTGTGCTGAACGTAAGCCTTGCTGTTGGAATTTGAAGGTTTAAAAGCAAAACAAACAAAAGAAAAGTTGCAGAAAATAATTTTCCTGTTCTTATAATACCTCAACCTCAAGGGTTAACAGTGTGACATAAAACTGATCGCTTGGATCAGTGTTATTGGGTTTGATTAGGATCCACATGACATCAAGTAATGACAGTGAGACACTGATTAATTCACCAGACAGACAAAATCTGGTCTCGGGCCACTGTACTACACAGGAAGTGCAAAGGCAAGTCCCTCCAGCCCCTCGAGCTTTCCGTTTTAAATGTCACTCACTTTCGGCAGCAGCTCCTTAAGCGGAAAGATAGCTGCTGTGAGCGCATCTGTGGTAACACGCAACACCACACAAACAAGTATAAATAATCATAATAACATGGTCTCCACTTCCTACTTTAGTCTTGTGCTCATTATTGTCATATGATACAACTAAACCCAACACAGCTCGTTTCTCTATAGCGACAGTTCTCATACTTAAAGAGCAGCAGAGACATGTGACCGCAACTAGCTCTGGTTGAATCAATAAAGAACAAACTCTGATTTTAAAGGTTTCATCTTAAGAAAAAAATAAATACAAAATAATAATAATCATCTTATGATGTCAACCAGGTGTTACAAGACCTGCCTGGAAGATAATTGGGACACTTTTCAGAACAAAACAGAGAATAGCAATTAGAGAAAAAAAGAAATTCCTCACTTTGTAAACCAAAAAAATATATTTTAAACTGTTCTTAGCATGCTATATTGTAGAACTGCATGTACCATCCCCAGTGCAGCTAATAACACTCGTAAACGTTATTGTTGAACCAGACCGAAGCTGACAATTAGGAAAGAACAAAGTAGTAACCAGTAGCAACCAATCCTGCTGTACCTGAACAATAAAAAGAAAAAAAAAAAAAGATTCTGCAAAATTTTCATAAAGAGATTTTGCAGAACACATCTGCATGGACTAAAGCCTTGTTTACGCTGTAAAAAATTTGTTTGATCTGTGCCAAATCCATGTTTTCATAAACAATTTATTTTAATACAGACTTTAGCCAGCATCAACTTTTCAGGCTAACAAACAAAAAAATAGCTTTTTTAATAAAATTACTGCACAACTGAATCATAAGGTAAATCGCTACATAAAAAACATTAACATTTATTTTAAGTTTTATCTTGTCTGTTTTGCCAAATAGGGAAGTGACACATTTCATTATGTTTTTCTAAATATGGGTTAAATTGTTCCCTATCCATCACTTTTAACCTACTAAAGGAAGTTAAAATCTTGTCATATTGTAATTAATTCCAACTTTTGAAGACAAACAAAAATATAAAGACTTGTACAAGCCCTGGTAGCTAATTCATGCAAAGTTTCAGTCAAACCAACACATTGAGTCCTTTGCTGCGGTTGCAGGTTAGGAACGAGATCTTTTTTCAGGGCGGATACTTTAATCTGTTAACACGTACACAGAAATGAAAGTTATCCTGTTCCCCACACGCCATGCACAGCCACACAACTGGTGGGACTTTAAGTGTGGCCACTAAATATAAAGAGCTGTTGGAGAAAGTAGAAGGCAGAGGACAGGGTGAAATGCTGTTCTGACAGCTTCAGAGCTGGTGTTACAAAAGCATCAAAACAAGAGCAGGTGGGGAAAATATTACTTTCAATAACGTTAGCTGAAAAGTTTAACCTTTCATTAGATTATGTTTGCATATTGATACTCTTTTAGCAGCTCTGTTAGGGATTTCTGCACAATTTCCACAAAAAAAAAAAAAAAAAAAAAAAATCGGGTTATAAATGCCACAAGGGGCGAGCTGAAATACAACATGGCTAAAGTCCAGTTAACAAACAAATAACAGCTATGACTGGTGTATTGATTCAATGATTGAGTAAGCAGTTTATTTAGCAGATTTACTATGTGACCGTCTTTGCAGTAGTATTAGGTTTGTTGCTACTAATGAGCTTGCGGCTATCGTTTGTACTTCAAATCGTGGATTTGTGATAGCGCAACTGGATTTTTTTTTTTTTTTTGTGCCACAGCTGTTTAAGAGTTTCAAGAACCCCTACTCTTAACTTAATGGAAAAATTCCCAGAATACAATTTGTGACCTATTTTTTTTCCTACCCCAATTATGAGTCTCAAGTTCAAGAATACTTTATTGATCCCAACGGAAAATTAAACAGCAAAACTTAAAGAGGACTAGAAACCTTTAAATCACTGAAATAGACTAAGAATACCAAAAATGAGCATAATATGTGAACACTGGTTTAACTGCATTCTGGTAAACCTAAAAATAAAAAAGGGAACATTTGCCATCTTAATTTTGGAGCTGATTCCATTCTCTGATGCTTTTTCTTTGATAATAAAAACATTTTATAGTCATGAACATTATCTTCTGGCAAAACAAAAGTTGATTATAACTTAATTAACTGGCACTTATTCTTCCCAATGAACGTTTCAAAACAGTGTTGTAATTAAGCTAGTTTGGTCATGGCTTTCAATGTAATTTGAAGGGACATAATTACCTAAAATGATATGTTTTTTTGAAATGTTGTAGCTAATTTCTAGCTTCCATGCATGGTCTAGATATACCAGTATCAAAGTTTTACAACTTATGGTTTCAAAACTGCTGAGATTTTTTTTTTTCTGGCATACCAAAGAGAGCAACAGTTTTCTCTCACTGTTGGATCTTGACATGACACATCTTGCTGCACACTGTTGTTAAGCTGGCTATAAAGAAGGCGAATTAACTTTTCCCTAACTTACAAAGATCTCAAATATGTCTGTGGAATAATTTTACGGTGAAAACCACAGACTGTGGAGAGGAAAGCCGCTCCACCCAACATTCCTTTTAAAGGGAAAGGTGTTTTAATGCCAGTTGGCAAGCTACGTGCAGCACGCCTTTAAAGTGCCTCGATTTGAACAGGTAAAATCAACTAGTTGTTGTTGTCAGCTCACATTATTATTACAAAAAAAAAAAAGAAGTATCTAATAGGTCGTTTATGCTCCTGTGATTTCAATCAATGTATCTTTTTCTACATGCAACTATTGCAAAAATGAAATTGTTAATAGTCATAGTGACAACTGAAACAAAAGAGTTGTAAAATTTTAATTCCACGTGTGTGAAATTTTGCAGATAGCCATGGAAAAGTCCATGTGTGCTGAGCAGGAGGAGTTCAGGGGAGGCTTATTTCAACAGATGACGTTACATTATATGGCCTAACTCCAACTGCTGCCAAGACATACTATCACACAAGCTAGCTGGCTAACAGCTGCTTCACAGACCAACTCGACATTACTACACAAATAACACGCCTCCAATTAATAATATTGACGTTCGCAGTGTTACAACGACCACATTTGAAAAGTTTACACGTGAGAACAGCGAGGGGTGCCTCTTTAGGGTCCAGCAGTCTCTTTACCAGGGGGCAACAACTAGTTACACTGATGCTAACTCGGGAACCCGAACCAAACAGCTGTTCGGGCTTCGTGTCTGAACTGTACGTTGTGTTTTGTCACGTTGTGGGTCAAGTTCCAAGACACTCGAGGGAAATGTACAAGTTAGCAACGAGGCTAGCAGCAACTTCTGTGAGTTGACAACAGGTTGTAGACTTAACTTATTAAAGTAGCGCAAACTTTGGCATCAAAACAGGCCTTCGCTTCATTCCCCGTTCAGGTGTTGGGTCGACGCTTTAACGGCTCCAACACCGAGTTAACTGCCCGGCCGACCTCTCTAAACTTTAATCTGTCCTCTCAGCTATGCTGCCTCGGCTACTTAGTGCTAGCCTGCTAGCTCGCAGGGTGCATGAGGAGTGTTTATAGTGCTCAGTCCGGATTCCCCCCACCGACCAAAACTCAAACCTGCACCGCTCGCAAAACACGGCGTTTGTGATCCGTGAAGCGTCGCCCTTTTGTCCGCCGGAGAGCGTTTTACCTGTCGGACCCGGCGTATCGTGTCTGCGAAGTCATCTTTCGTGCCTGGCTGAGCCACCGAGGCCTGTCCCTGGATCAGCTCCGCCATCATCATCATCATCATCATCCGCCTCGGCAGCTGAGAGCCACACTTAGAAAAAAAAAAAAAAAAAAAAAAAAAAAAAAAAAAAAACTGCACACGTGCCAGAGCTAAAACTCCGCGAGCGTGTAGATCTCGCGAGCTGATCGGAAAACATGGGCTTTTGGACATAATGAACCCAAACGGGTTTTTTTTTTTTTGTCGTTGTTTGCAAAGTAAACAAATGTTTTATTAGGGCTTTACGGCATAATTGCGTACTTGTTTCATTAAAAGCGTGTTTAAAAAAAAAAAAAAATCAGGCAATAGGCATTTCATATAATGTCATTTTTTGATACTTTAAGGTAGACTGACTACATTCCACACACATACAATACTCACAAAATTAGATAGATAGACAGATAGATAGACAGATAGACAGACAGACAGACAGACAGACAGACAGACAGACAGACAGACAGACAGACAGACAGACAGACAGATAGATAGATAGATAGATAGATAGATAGATAGATAGATAGATAGATAGATAGATAGATAGATAGATAGATAGATAGATAGATAGATAGATAACCCTTCCATTGACAAATGTCCAGTGCAATGCTCTGTATTGTCTCACAGACTTGTTTAAGCAGACCTGCATGACAGTTTCATCAGTGCAGATTAATCAAACATCAATTGAAATACAAATAATAATTAGCATAGAGAAATTATTTTAGATAGGTTTAGATCAAAGTACTTTATTATTTTTATAATTTATGAACCTGTTTTATACATTTTCATCATGTGATATCTGAGAATCTTTCTAGAATTGATTAATTTAATTTAGCCTCAGACTTTAAAGGCTTTCTGCTTGATGGGGTTTCAATGATAAAGATTTGGAGTTTCTGATTCTCCACCTTGCACCACATATGGAAGCATCTATTGTTGAACATCTGGAAAATGCCAGCAGCCAGACAATAGACAGTAAAATTGCTTCAGATTTCCAGAACTCTTTATGCAAAACAGTTCCTGCTCCATAAATTGCATCCAAATTCCAGAGAGTAACATAAAGCAGCGAGCTGATGTGTGGTCCTGTGGGATAGTGTGAGACACAGATCACCCTCGTCTTTGTTTCTGTGTTTTGTTTGAAGCTCAGTGGTGTAGAATCCTGTTTTCTGAGCTCTTATCTGTGAGGTCTTTATTGTTCAAGATTTTATTTTGAGCACAGGTGAGAGGAGATGCAGAAACATGAAGTGTATTCATTTTTGTTGAGGCGTGTGATTAAAAATCATGTTCCCTCAACGCGAACACACCTGCAATATGTCCATGCAGCTGCTGGATGATCAAACTCAAATTCTGGACAAGCAGATTGGCATTCTTCATCTTCCAGACATTCATGCATATGTCAGTTTCTCTTCCACTTCAGCCCCTGGGCATGTTATCACCTCCCAAAAAGAAGCAGAGGATTTACGTGGCAGCTGAAAGCTTTTCCCAGACCAGTACCCCTGAACGAAGACCTCCAATTTCACTTGACTGAAGTCTGATCCGTCTCCTCCGACATCTTGCAGCCATGTGCGGCACTGCCAGTGTATTCAAACCAAAAACAGGAAGGAAGTGGAGTGATTTTAGTCATTTAATATCAAAAAAGGGAGTCAGGTGGCGATCTTCACACACAGCTGGAGAATGCACACAGCTATGCTGAATAACTCCGTCAGATCAGATCATATAGGAAGTGAAGGCAGTAAAAGCAGGTGCTTATCAGGAAGAGGTTTCTGAGTTAGTGCTGACAACGAGTGAGTCAGTATGTGTGCAGGAGAGGACAGATCAGGTGTCACACAAACTTTCTCCCTATATTGTCTTCCTGATGACAGATGCTTGTTCCACGGCTTCGCTCTGGTAACACTGCACTAGCTGACTTTAATGAAGTGCAAGTGCAAACTTAATAAAACTCAGGAAGGAGCTAAATAATTGATCACCTTTCATTTCATTTTCGCAAGGCTTTCAGTGGACATTCATATGCAGAGCACCTTCACTTGTGCACATTTCCTGAAAAAAAATCCAATATTTCTCACATTTCCTCTGTTCAACTACACAGCTTTTTTTTTCTTGTTGCGTTTCTCAAAAACAGGCAATGTGAAACTGTAATTGCTTTATAATTGCTACAGTTCTGCTGTGAGCACTCTTTTTTTTTTCAAGGCAGAGCCCCCCGAAAATGGCTAGTTTCCTCCAGAAACCCCTGAAGTATCCCAGCAAAGCTTTTATTTCAGAACCACATGGCTCATACAGCAGGAAGCTATGAATAAAAACTAGGCTGGGAAACATGAATAATTTTTACACTCGGACACAGGAAAATGAGACCCAGACATGGATTGCGTCAGTAAACTAAGTCATGTTACATATAAAAATGCAATTTAAATTATGGGGAGTTTCCCTCAGGTTCTTGTAATTACTGAACCTAGCAGGAATATAGGAGTATTTTGAATCTATCTTAAAACTTTTATAACTATGGAACATCTGGGTGACATGGATGTCGTCATGTAAAATTAAAGTTAAGGTTGACTGAGTATTGCACATGTTTTTAGTTTTCTGGCACTCCTTACACCTTGTAATTATCTTTTTGACTTAGCCTACCTCATACAATTCATATATAATTTGCTCGTTTGTCCAGAACCTCTGAAAATTAATTTTTACAAAGATCAGCAAGATGTTTCAGCCATATATTCCAACAATACTTTATTTTGAATTCCAGAGGCATTCTCACTATTAAGCAAAGTTAAAAAAAATTATGCAAGCACACACTACGAGCTAATAATGTTGACAAATATCTTAAGCAGTAAGTTTAGACTTATAACAGGCAGAATAATTAATGTATGTGAACTCTACCGAAACGTATTTAAAAAGAACTTGCAGCAAAATGCAAAAGTCTTCACAACCTTTACACTTTTTTTCATTTTGCTGAGACACACATATGACTTTAATGTGTTTTATTCAACTTACCGGTGCACCCTACAGCTCTGAGCATTTTAGAAGCGTGAAAAGATTAAATAAAAAAGAAAAATACAACAAACATGAAAGAAGGTCCTCTTGACCAAAAGCTAAAACTGCATTTTACCCTGAACTCACAATATGAGAGGCCGAGGTTCACCCTTTTCCTAAACATATAATCTGAGTTATGAAGGATCGGTTCAGATAAAACGGGAAGGGCTTTCAGATGCTTCACTCTTCTGCACATTTAAAAAGCTTTCTTACTCGGAGACGACTGCCAAACCACTGTTTATATTTCACTGGCATTAATGACCGGACTATCACTGCCTTCCAATGTTTTTGCAACACTTACAAAACTGTAAAGATCTTTCTTTTGGGTAGCTCGCATGAATTTAAATATAAATCAGTGTCATTATGATGGTTGGAAAAGCAGAACATAACCAGCAGCCGAAACACAATCGATGACAAGTAGCATCCTGAAAGATGAAAAAGATAAACAGACTGGCTTTGCTCAACAGTAGAAGAGGCACACTTGTACTTCCTTGTTTTCACCTCTTTTTTTTTTTTCCATTTTACTTTGCCACCTCCTCCTCTACCACCACCACAGGCCACTTTGCTTTGATTCAGCGCTGTATCTGTATTTTAAATGACTCAATTACATGGGATCCCGCAGAGAAAATTACGGGTGGTTTCCACTATTTCTCTCCACTGGGACACCAAGACCCTTTCCGTGGCTCCAATAACCCCCCTCCCATTCTCCATCCCTCTCTCCTTGCCGCTCTCTCCACCTGTCCTATTATGTTCCACTCCCACAGTCGCCAGTTTTTCTTGATAAACATCCGCTATGCTGGGTGTATCGGAGACTGACAGGAAATAATAGCTAAATGGTCTTGTTTGTGAGCTCTCTGCACAGTGAGCTGACAAAAAAAGGCGCTTTACAGGTAATTCTTCTGCTGTCACCACAAAACAAGCTGGCGCAAAGAGTTTCTTAAACCTGAGACGAGATACCGCTCAGATGCAAGCGGCAGTCATGACAGTGATAAAAGCATATCAGCAGGCAGAGCTCCACAGAGGAGCTTTTTATTTTTTATTTTTTTATTATTCATCCAAACCGAAGCAGATATGTGATTCTTTTCGGCACTTTAATCCCACAGCTTGCTTTGTTGTGAGGCATTTTAAAAGAAGTAAGCTTTCATCCTCTCCAGTGGTGTTGAAGATGAAACCCTCTGCCAAGTTGTGTCACTCAAACTCACTGAGTTGAAAAGTGGCTGGATAAGCTTTAACCATGAAATTCTTGAAGCCATTCGTATTGTGCACATAAGTGTGAAACTGTTAGTAATCTAAACCCATACGTAACACGTGGAAATCAAACTAATTGGAATTGCAGTATTTGTGCTACAAATCAATATCCCCAAGTGTGTATGTTTACTGATGAGCTACATTTAACATTTAACATCGTATGTCGTTTCAAAAAACTGATTGGATGTGCAGGAAATAAAAGCAGGAATGACCTGAGCAACCTCCTCCACTCACCAGCAGAAGTTTGTGAAATGGGGCAACATGTGGCATTTCTCAGGGCAGCACAGTCTTGGGGCAATTTTTTCTTTTCATCTGTCAGTTGTGTCCCAAATAGGTTTTCTGTTGATTGAGTGTAAAAAAATGTAAGAAAGCACAAAATGTTGGCTAAAGTTGCTGTCTGATTTATATCCACCAACTCAATGCTTGAGTAAAATACTTTTTTCTTTCTTTCGTTTTCAGAAACTGAGACCACATTTGATCATTTTCTGAAGCCCAAATGGATAGGATAAGGGACAACGCCTCACTAAAGCATACAAACATGGACATTTAGTGAAATACACCATTTTGATGATCACTCTCACATATAGTAAAATCTTTCAGTCTGAATGGTAAATTCAATCTGTCAAAAAGTCTGAATTGGATACATTATGTCTTTTTGAAATTGAAGGCTTTTTGTACCTTAAATTTCAGAATAGCAACAACTGACTTTTGTTGCATAGTGGTGGGGATTGCATCGACATCAATCACTGATTTTACCATAACATTTTTAATATTCAAATAAGTGTAATAGATTCTTCTGTAGAGTATTGAATTCTTGTTTCTGGAAGCTGAGCTCAAACTTTATTAACTCCAAAATACAAATGCAGAAGTGAATGTTTAAAGAGATGAAAGTGGTTCAAAAATGTCTGCATTGAAATGTCAAATGAAATGTCAAACTCTTCCCATGGAGAGCATGTTTTACTCAACCTTTTAATTTGAACTAAATGCATGTGAAGAAAAGTTAAAAGTAAAAGATAAGTGAAAGGATTGAATATCTCATTTTAGGCTTAGCTGTATGAACTGGACCAGGCTCAGAAGTGAATTCAGAATATTCAGGAGAAGCAAAAGAATGACGAGTTTCAACAACGACCAAACACAAATAAACATATCTCCCTTTTATGCATAATATTTACCAGGCTCGGTTATGAAAGCCAGTTAAACACCCAACCAAAACAGCTTCTATACCCTGTGGTGTAATTCAGCTGCCATCAGAAGACATTGCATTACCATCCATCATAACACACACCATTATGACCAAATAACCAGGGTCATTAAACATTTACATCAGCTGTGGGGCTCGCCGAGTCAGGAGCAGATGAAGCTACCAGCATAGAGACTTGAAGCCTTTCACTACTTTGCAGAGCAACAGATCGAAGAACATAAAAAGTGTGTCCTCGCAAACAAACCCCACTAGTGCCCCCCCAGGAGGGGAAAGGGAATGGGGGAGCCGCAAGGAGATAAATTTATTGATTTAAGATCTACATGCTGTGTTGGTGTTCACTCAGGGGAAATAGAGCAACAGTGATGTGAGGGACGTTTTCTTGTTTAGGGCTGCTTTGATGTGGAAATGGTAAAACTAAATTAGTGATAATAATGTAAAGCTGCATTTGAGAAACAACAAGATTTGTTTCCTAAAAAAAAACAATTTGATTTTCATTTTCATGTATCGTCAGCTGCCTAAAGAGCGGCAGGAAACTTCTATATTTGTTTTCTGAGAGAAAATTTAAATTTTCAGAGAATTGAATTTGCTTGATTTTCTTAGTGTTCCAAGTATTTGAAACACACTACATCAAAACCGTAATGTAATTTATGACTATTTATGTGCAATGAAGTGGAAAGGAAATTATAATTTTTTGTCAAAAAATAAGAAAGTTTTCTGATGAAGATCTAAAAAGTCCGATGTGGATTTGAAGTTTGCTCCCTTTCCTCCGAAAGTCTTAAAGTAAGACATTTGAAATATCAAGTATAATTTTCTGTTCACTTGCAAATATGGACATCGCTTAGGCTCTTCCAAATGTATTACTAGTTTAAAAAGATTCAGCAAATCTGAAAATTATGGTATTAATTTACTAATTTGGGGGATTTCTGAAAGCAGACTGCTGCACTGCATTTTATTGAGGGGTGTCAGAGAAATAGGGGTTAAAATAATTGGACTTCCTTTCAGGATCTCATTTGTAAAAAAAAATAAAATCTTTGAAATACAGATATGTTCTTTCTACTTGACATTAATTCACTACTTTGACTAGGCCTCCTAGAAAACACTTCCACCAAAATGTAATTGAAAGTTGTGGCAGATGTGTGACAAAATGTGAAAAACATTCAAGGAGCATTGATCACTTTCCGCTATGCTGAAAGTCACCGTGCGTCAGTATTTAAGCTGAAACAAATAAAAAAAAATTCCCTTTGCGACCTATTTTAGATTAAGAATAAAAATATATGAACTAAACTCCGATACAGATGTAGCTTAAAAACATATTTCATAAATCACAGTTTTGATTACTTGTCTAAATCCCTGACGAACAAAAACTATGCTGATTTCAAAAGTTGTAACTGGTGTGTCTCTCAGACATGGAAGGTGAGCAATGTTGAAGCACAACATTAAAATAAATTCCCCTCTTTAAGTCTCGGGAAACTCAATCGATTCTCGTCACCCCAGGAGAGGCTGCAGACTCCAGACTAGTCGATGTTAGCTGGTAGTTGAGCTTCATTTTGTTGTAACAGGAGAAGGGGAAGTCCTCATGCTCATTGACCCTTTTAGGTGGCCAAGACTAAGCAGCAGGCAAAATATTTCTATTTTTCTATCAATATTTCATCACCAGCTCAGGACAAACAAAGCCAGGGGCTTTGCCCGTAATGGTCCCATCTGTCTATAGATTGTCGGGACATCACTGTATGGGTGTCCTTTGACACCAGAAAATAAGCTTCTACATCAAGGTGGAAGCACACACACACACACACACACGCGCACACACACACACACGCGCACACACACACACAAACAGGACTCACGGATGTTGGCGAGCCTGGAAGGCAAAGAGTATCCTGCTTTAATCTGATGGTTCCTCACAGATGGTCTCTTGATGTTGCAGCAGGAGATCAAGTTTCAGGAGTATGAATGAAGCCCACATCTGAGCTATTAGGACAGATCAGCTCTGTCAGAGCATGAGTGGCATTTAAGCCATGGGACACAAGCAATAGAATTGATTCACAAATTAATACAACAAATGCTTCTCCTTACGCAACCCGTGTTCAGCCAGACTTGGCTATCATGCTAAGAGAAGGTTGCGTAAAACACCATTATTGTAAATTGAAGCACTTATCATCAATTATTACAATATATCCTGATCCATCTGATGTTGGGGATGAAAATAAAATGTGCAATTATAAATATTTGATTGAACTGCAAGCCTGCAGGATTAGCATCCTGGCCTATAAATCGCTCTTTGTTTGTTAGAAATAAGGGAGTGACCTCATCATCTTCACCAGGCCCATTAGCTTTCTGCATTAACCTCCTGAGATCTGCCCATTAACCCCTTATACCTGCTAAGTAAAGCAGCATTAAGTGAAGCGTGGCAACACAACTGGCAGTTTATTCAGATATAACTAAAAACAAACAGGTAAACCGTGCAAAGGGAATAAGAGGGACCATAAACCTCCAGAGGTTGGATTAAACTAAAATCTAGGGAGGACATTAATGTGGAAGATTGTTGCACATTCATATTGCATGTATCTCATGGAAACCTTCACGAGAGCTTAGATTACACAGCAACCATGGGGACGGAGAACCACTTTGGCATCTAATTGGTTGTAATTAACTCTGTATTGTTCCGTCTCTCATTGTGTTTTAAGAGTAAAGGTCACAGAACATGTGATACTTTTCTACTCTAACTGGGAGATGAAGAGCACAGATTGGATGACCACAAAATATCCTGATGGGTTGAAGACAGCAGACATTCCTGTAGGCTTTGTTTAGTCGTTTGTTTCTTTTGATATCCAACAAATAAGTCAGTGTTGTTCTGCAGAAAGACAGCTACGTCTTAAAACATGTAGGCTTCCGGTTTTAGGAATAATTTCAGCATTAAATTATGTTTTGCTTTTCTGCTAGGCTCTGCTAGGTTCAAAGTAATTTTCATAAATTGTAACTATGGACTACTCGCTTACTTAATGTGAAAAGTTTTAGAGGCATATTTCTGGTCACTAGCTGTGTTTTAATACAATCAGTTCTTGATTTACAAGCTTAATCTTTTTCTTTTTTGCAGAACGTGTCAATATTTAAAAATATATCTTTTTTTTTTCTTTTCCAAACTGTAAAAATGTTACTTTTTCAAATCTAAAATTGTTTCTTTCACTATGTACTAATATAATTCACCTTCTGTGTGGAGAGCTTGTGATATCATATTATCAGATGATCCTGTTATCTTTACTGTGAAAACAGAAAAACTATCAGCCAATAGGGAGAAGTTATGAAAAAGGTCATATTCAGGCAAATGTTGTTTACAGATGAAGGTTAAGAAAAGACTATTAGAAAGTTCTTATCTAAATGCCAAGAAAACGTACCCCAGCAGATCAAATAGAGGTTTTCTCACAATGTTACATTCATGTCTGTATTTTGACTCAATGAATGAATTAAATAAATTGGTTCCGAGGTCAAAATTACTTTGACAAATCAATGTTTTTGATTCATTTTCAAGAGGGTTTCACCTGGTTGCTATGCCAGTTTTCACCCTCCTCAGTATGTATTCTCCCTATTGGCTGCAGGTCATTGTCAGGACTGAAACCATTCAGCTTCGTCACCTGTTTATTCCCAGTGTCATGGCTGGGATTTGGTAATTTAGATTTTTCCTGTGTACCGCCAGTTTGGATATCATTCACTGGTATGGTCACCCAGTTTTGCAAGTCGGACTCTAACATTTTTCACTGACTGAATGTTTTACAGGTTGAATGCACTGCCTGCTAGCCTTCTCCTTTTATGTCTCCATCATGAAGAAACATGATAATAATATAATAACCTTACCAAAACTTACGTCTAAATTCTTTGCATTTAACTTTTAGGCAAATAGGAAAAGAGTCTTTATTACTGAGAGGAATTTTAGTATTTACTGATAAACTGTAATGTCAAAAGTTTTCCTCAATTACACGCTAAGAAATGACATACAAATTTTACAACTTCTACCATCACAAAAATCTGAACCAATGACTTCTGGGTTCCCTCTCTCTGCCAGCGGCCCTGCCCTGTGCACTTCGTTTCAGGAGGTCACGGACCCTGATCCTGAACAAAACCCTCCTTTGTGGGAGCACTGTTGGAAGAGTGACAAGGACTTGAAGGTTAGCCTCCTAAGGAGGTTGCACAGGAGTGTCCATTAGGGCTCTGGCCTGTATTGCTGCCGACTTTCATGTCGCACTATTGTTATACAGCTCTCCCCTGAGAGGTGGACACCGAGTGGGTAATGAGGGGTAATTGGTCCAGGGTCAAGGATGATTAATTCCCGCGGTCAGGTGTCGAGCAGTTTTCATACCTGGCTGGCTGAGTAGCAGGTAGGAGGTGGAATATGAGATGTGGTAAGTGAGTACGAAAGTGGACGTGTAGCAAGGAACACATGCACAAAAATGAGCGGGGGTAGAGGACTTAAACAAAAAAAGACCTACTTTTTGTAAATTAATAAACTCACTACTGCATTTGTACAAAGTTCCCCCGTGAATTTTCAGGTTTCCAGTTCACCTGAAAATTGGTTAAGCTTGATCAAATTTTGTTTGCAACAAACTATCTTGTAATAGCAATAAGACAAAAAAATATATCAAAAGTTTATCTATCAAAGTTTTTTTAAGTACCAAAGCTACAAAACTCTATTAAGAAAACCATGAAATTGTAATAGTTGTGAGACAGTTTGGGCTGACAAAAATTATTATATGAACAAAAAATGAGTAAAAACTACAAGGAGATGTAATAAATACAAAAAAGACACAACTGTAAAATATTACTATAAATTAACACAGAATATGTAAAATATTTATAAAGCTGCTGTTGTATTAGTCCAAAAAATTCCAATGGATCACCAGAAAAAACGTTAAAAGTTCACAAATAGCATGATGCCAGACCGAATGTGCTGAGCCTCTGTTCGTGTCCCACCTTCCTTCCCTTCAGCTTGAATAGCTCATCTGAATACGTCTCCATCCGTCCTTCAATTCCAACCAAGCAATTTTGGACACTGATTATCCCAAAGCCAGTGCATGCGTGACAGTAAATGCAGGGGCTTGGCTGGTAATTGACCAGGCAAAGACTGAGACGCCTGCCGTGTAATTGAACAGAGGTTGAGGGGGCATTGCAGGACTGAAAGGGTCTGAGGGTTCCTCACTGCCCATTAGACCTGGCAGGGGGTCCCGTGTGCTTGTGAACTTTATCATGAGGCCCGCGGCGTATCAGGCGCTTCAGCGCAGGACTGACATCTTTCAGTGGCAGGGATGAGGGCGTGGCAGTGAGGCAGCTGTGAGGGTTCAAATATCGTGGAGCATAAGACAAGCTAAGTCATTATTACAGCTATCAGAGCAGATTGTAGAAAGATGGCTGGGCATGTTTACAAAAATTATGAATAGAAAGAAACATGGATCTATTTTGTCTTGTTTTGAATTAGCCAAAGGAAGCATGAGCCACAAATATTTCACCTATTTCAGATGGACGTTTTTAAGAATTTGGTTATGCAAACGTCACACATTCTGAAATTAGTGCACACAGTTGTCTTTTTTTGTACCATACTTTGATGCACTGAATTACATAGAAACACCTTTAATAGCAAGACTGTAACAAAAGTGGTCTACACAAACTTAACTTGAATTATGAATCTCTTTTTATGTTTTTATTTCTACAAATGTTTCAAACCAATGCATCATCAGTATAGTAAATTACTAATACCACTACTTTGTGCTAATCGACCATATAAAATTCCTATAAAACATCGTCTGGTAATATTGTGACTTTTGCTCGGCATTGTAATCCCTCGAAAAACATGAACACAGAGCCTTCCCATACTGTGCATATGAGCAGTCTGAGAGGCGTTCCCCTACTCTATAAATCTAGGACCCGACGCTGAGCAATAAAATATACATATGTGACCCGATTGGTTTTCCTTCCGATTGACTTGAGCCGTTTGTGCTCAGAAACAGCCTCATCACTTCTGCTCCAGCGGTCATCATCAGTGATCCATCAGTCTGTGCCGGCCTCCATCTGCATATCGTTACGATGATGCAGCGTCTTTGAGGTTATTGAGCACAACAGTTAAACAGGCAGGCGGCAATAACAGGACGACTATTTCACACCATACTTTCAATGACTGATATACTTGGAAAAAAATAAAAACAGTGTATATAGATTCATAAATATCTGCAGCTTTGACTGCAGATATTTATTAAATGCTCTCAAAGATGAATGTGAGCTTTTCTTTTTATCATCATGAAACATAAAGTTTCGGTGATTCTTACGTTCAATTCCCGCCAAATGTCCAAAACATTCATCTTCAGACAAAATAAAACTACTTCCTTGTTTGTAGGTAACATCTGAGATCCATTAACATTTCAGTTTGTCATAAATTTGACCAACCTAACATAAATTCAATTTGGAGGAGTTGTGGTAAGAACACCAGCTGACAAGTAGCAGCATCGTGCTGAGGGGATGTTTTGCTACCGTTTGCCCGCGACTATATATGTGACGAAATAACCAATTATTTTTCGGTGTATCTAATTGAATGCAGAAAAACAACACATTCAAACCTGAACACCCAAATCTTGCTGCTCACATGATTGAAGTTGTATATTTTATTATTACTTCCCAGAACAGCTCAAATCAACAATCAATACTGTTTTAATAGTTTTGCTAATAGTAGTTACAAAGCTAAACCTCTGACCAAAAATGCATGTAATAAGAAGGAAACAAACTTGGCAGCTAAAATACTAAGAATTATATCAAACGTCATGATTAGTACCCATTAAAATAAATTTTGATCTAATTCAGACAAGTTTTTCTAAACACCTGAGAAACAGTTTCGACGATAAGAGGCTATTGTGCTTACAGGCTGAGACAACTACACAAGATAATAAGGCAAGAGGTCGACAATGGAGGAACAAAGTCTAAACCTATTAAGAGTTTAAGACACAGTGGCAACATGGAAGAAGAAAAGAAGATGGTTCACGGGACGGCAACATTTACTGTTTGTTGCCAGAGAAACCCTGCAAACGATGATGCTCTCTTAGCCTAAGAAGGAAGAGAGAATACCAACTTTTAACTGAATTTGTAAAACTCTTTCCACGTGTATTGAAAGTAGTTTTGGTTTCAAGTAATACGAACCTGACAGCATTAATCCTTATGAATCCGGAGGCGTCACAAGGGTCGTAGTCTCCTTGTACATCCATGCTGAAGAGAAAATAAATAGAAAAACACAGGAGATGATGCTTTATGTTCTGTTCAATTTGTAAACAAAAGTTGTTGTTTTTTCATAGAAATGAATGACATTCTTGTGTCATAAAACAAATTGTTAGAAATCACCATATCAACACTTTAATTGAAAATGGACGATTACATTGGAAATGTGAAATTAGAATCAATAATAATCATACTAGAGGTCATCAAAATGCATCTTACTGATTAAACAAACAAAATATAATAAACAAACAAACATGAATATAACTCCTTAAAGTGAATATACAAAAAGGAATTGAGAACAAACACTGTGCCAGACTCAAATCCAAGTTTTCATGAGTAAGTTAAAGTTTTATCTAACTTTCAAGGAAAGGCAAGTAAAGATGCTAAAATGCTGTGTTTAATTTTCAGAGTGAAACCTTGGATTGGGAACTCTGTCCTTTCAACATTTAGTTGGTGGTCAGACGACCTGTTGGCTACGGCAGCTAATGTGCTCATTTACCAAGCAAAACACTTTCAGCAACACCAGCCGCTAATAATGTACTTCTCTCCATTCTATGCAAAGGGTAGTGAAGAAAATGAGACTGAATGATTTTGAATGTGCCATCGGTAAAAATGTACAGACACTGTTATTTCCTGCAACTTTTGCTGAGGTTTAAGTGAAAGGAGTCAAATTGAATCAGAACCATGTCTGCTTCCTAACATCAGCCTTCTTCTATTTGATTTTTCCAGCTTAGAATCGTACACTTCCACGTACGACCACATTCACCAACCAGCACAAGTCCTGGTTGGTGAATGACAAGTAAAAGCAACAACAGCCAAAGAGAAATAAATTCAACTCCAATGTTCAGAGATGCGTAGTCTCTTCAGCTCTTTTGAAAAAAAAAAGTTCCTATTGATTTCCTCTAAATGCACCTGTTTGGCACTGTTTGTCCTGAATGATGGAGAATCAATACAGCAAAATGAAAACATGTTCATGTACACAAATGCTCCAAAAAAAAAAAAAAAAAAAAAAAAAAACTCCATTAAAAAGAATTTAAAAACCACAAACAATCAAATCGTCTCATCTGTAAGCCAGTAGTTGGGTGATTTTGTAATCTGATGTTTGTCTTCCACTTTTCCAAAGAAAAGTAGCGAATACATAACTTATGCAGGGGTCTAATGTTAAGACCGCTCTTTGTATAGACACCTCAGCGAGCGTCTTGCAAAGAGTGCCGTGTAATTACAGCAGTTTCTACCTGCAGTGTTTAATACACTCTCTTACCGAGTCCTCTCCTCCCTGAGACACCCCCACGTCCCGGCGTACAGCTTGCACTCATTCTTTAAAAGCACTTAGCAAAAGAGGAAATTGCCAACAAATGATAGGATAAACATTATAAAAAGAAAGGACGACAACTAAATCATCAACTCTCAATACAAGGCTCCCTACCCGGCACCTGAGGGCCATTATGAGCGAGTGGCTACAAAGAATACGCCACTTTGTGTGTGTGTGTGGAAGTGTGTGTGCGTGTAAGCATGTGATTGTGTTTTCCTTTAAGAAACCCTGCAGTCTAATTGAGAATAAAGCCGGCCAGGAGCGAGGAGGGTGACATTTCTATCTCAGACGGGTGCGGTGACGGGCTGTATTACCACTGCGTTAATGACGCCGTTTACTGTTGCCTGTGGAGAGCCAACAGGATGTCGGTGGGGGTTTCATGCCTAATCTGGTCCCTCTGCGTGTGTGTGTGTGTGCGTGTAGATGAATGTGGCAAGATTTTGTGAAAGTGCGCACTGCTTTCAGGTGAGTCAAAGCCAGGTAAAAGCATATGCTATTGACAAAGACACATTCTTGATGATTTGAGTTTTTAATAGTTTTCCATAAATTTGCAATCTGACCTATATGCCTTGACAACAAAGCACAAATGTATTCTAATTTCTTCCTTTAATAAATAAAGACAGAAAAGTCATTATATTTTCTAAAACATTGATTTCAACACTCCAGGTGTTGTATTTGAACCACACCTGAAGCAGCGAATGAAACCACTGATTGGTTTCGTCGGGCGTTCCTGAAACTTCTATTAAGTCCTTATAACAACAGTTCTTGTGAAACATGTTTATTGCAAAAACATTTGTTTTTGTCCCAATGCACCTAATGTGAAGTGAAGATTGAATAACTTTGGATCGAACTGTAAAATAAATCTTTATTTGCACTTTTCAAAAAACATCCTGAAAAATTAAAAACTCTCTAAGGAGTGTTGAGGAATGTGACAAACAGGAATTTAAGAGTTTTACTGCAGGGACTTTCAAGAAATGTCTGGATAGTCAGGGCAACATGGAGCTTTATTGTGGACCTTTTACCACATATGCTTTTTATAACATGATGTTTCATTGTTTATATATACTTTTTTCATAATTTTATTGTCTTTTTTTAATTTTGGAACACATTCATATGGTTTGACTGATTAATAAACAGGCCACCTAACAAAATTGTTCATTTATATTTGATCATGATAATGGTGACCAAGCCATAAAGAAACAGGTGCTGCTTTAGTGATGCATGTATCTGGGTAATCCTATCAACAAAACTATCACCTCTGTGTACATTTTCCAGGATAATAAACGCTAAACGCACTCCTGTCTGTCGTCAGTCTCAAAGTCAGGTTTTATTGGAACGGTTTTCCTCCCCATTGTTGCCGCATGCTTGCTTAAGATGATGATAGGTGCAAAAACAGCAAAAAAAAAAAAAAATCAGCTAGACTTACTTTGATAACATTTACCAAATCACATTTGATAATTTACTATCTTTAACCGTATTATATAATATTTTGGAGTGAATTGAACTGTAAATAAATCTCATTATATATCAAAAATGCATTAAAATGAACCGCAATCTAATTGGACATCTTCCAATTAGATTCCATATATTTGGGGAAGGTTTCCCTAAAGTCTATGTTGACTTTAGGGAACAAATATGATACAACGTTGTGTTGTTCCAGCTCAAAATGCAGATAAAGACTCTAGTTTACCTAAAGAGAGACTCAAGTTTGTATGTTTTCCTGAAACCAAAGCATTCTTCTCAAAAATTGCATGTAACAGATCGAAGGAGCTGAGTACAGTGTCAGTTTATCTCTTTTCTTCTCGAAAAATGACTAACTCTCTGTAAGTGATAAATTACTGGGCCTTTCTTTCGGTTTATAGAGCTGTGTTTCTCACTGTGGGAGCCATATTTTCGTCCCCTTTTCTCTGACCTGCTTAACTACCATGACACCCAGCTACTTTTCTCCTAAAAGCCAGGCAAAATCACTTTTCTCCTCTAGCTGAAAACACCATTAGCTCTCTGACTCTAGGGTACAACTGAAGTGTGTGTGACTTAAGTGGAGATGGAGAGCCATATGGAGAGGTTTTCCTTTGGTCAGTGCTGAGCCTGCCCAGAGGGCATCAAGGGTCAGTCGCCTGAACAAACCCACTGTTACCACAGCTAAGAGGGCATGGTGGGGGGCAACGAAGGGGTTTGGAGAGGGAGCTGCCCTGCAGGCTATGAGCGCTACATTTCTCTGATGTCTTTGTGAGGCAGGGTCAGTTTAGCGTGCTGATGTTGGGGGTCATCAGAAAACTTGAGTGGTGAACATGTGGAATAGCCGCACTGTGCCCTGAACAGCCACACAAGCAACATATGTCAGGTAGGATAAATGAACGCCTTCATTAAAGCTATTTCACAGCCACACACACACACACACACACACACACACACACACACACACACACACACACACACACACACACACACACACACACACACACACACACACACACACTGTGTTTACCTGACCAACTCCTCATTGTACAGCGACTTTGGCGACTCTCGTCCCAGGAGGTAAACCTGTCCCTTGAAGACAGACAGCTGGACCTTTCCCTCGACGTTTTCCTGAGACTTGGCTATGCAGTGTCGCACAAAGTCGCATTCTGGACTGTACCAGAAGCCTGCGATGGAGACACAGCAGTGAGGGAAGGTGTCACAAAAGATAGATATTTCTGATTTTAGTCAATGTCACTGAAGACGGAAAACAAAACTGTTGTGAGTTATTTTTTTTCTGCTGCACATAAGTATTAGGAATCACACAGGGAACATCTTATGGGCTAAATTATTAACTATTTTAGTTATCAATTAATCTATTATGACTGTTGATCGATTAACTGGATAAAAACAAATGGCACATTCTGCAGATTTTTTATTTAAAACTCTTTTGTACAATATTAAAAGTGCATTAAACATGCAAATAAAGAATTAAATTCCTTTTTAAAATAAGAACATAAACAATTTAGTGCCTAAAATGCAATAACAACATTCCTTTAGTGAATGCCTCATCATTTGTAGCAAAGTTTGCATCTGAAACTGAAAAATACTAACATAAGAATGTGGAAAACTCAACTCTTTCTGCTTGACTTCACATACAAGCAGTGAATATGTTGTTTCAGGAATTGGGTTGAGTCAGTATACTCAAGTTAATAATCAAATGATTACTGAATTAGTTGACGATCATTTCAACAATCTATTCATCATGATTAATCCAATTAGTCATTGCAGCTCTAATTATTAATTCGGGCTGTTAGATAAAATATGATATACCAGTGGTAATAATCAGTGGTCTGACAAATTAAGGTTTAAAAGCTGTTTCCCTTACCAGAGAAACAATTGGGATTCACTGTCCAATAGAAAAGTAGAAAAAAGGAAGCTAAATCTACTGATATTTTGTGTGTTAATTTTACTTTATTCTGCAGCAGCATGAAGATTATACATAACTACATAAAGAAGAACACTGCTCCTTCAAAAACTCCAATTCAAGAAACATGGATTAGTCAAAGCAACGTCCTTTATGTGATTCGTCTCCGTCTGTGTCTCTTCATCCCAGGCAAAGTCCACACACTCCTTTCTTCTCTGGCGTTTTGCAAACTGGATCCATCATCAGAGCTCCGGGACAGATGGGATGGGAGAGGGACGAGTCTATATATGCTCAGAGGTCAGGCACACCCCGCTCAGCAGGGGTCCTCCTCTCATCAGCACCCGACCTCCACCTCATCGTCTGGGTATGTTCAAAGGCACAATGAGCTCCTGCTCCAATTTTCTCAAAATTTGCACGCGGTGCTTAAAAGCGACACTTTACGTATGCATCTTGACTTATTTTAACGTAAATGCTTGTTCTGTCAATGTTATGACAAAATGTTTCTCTTTATGCTATAATATATGGTGAGATAATAACACTTGGAAAGTAATGAATCTTTAATTTTAAAGGTAATGCAATAAAACAATTAAGTCTTATTTTGTTCTATGTGCAAACGTATGATATAGAACCATAAAATCATAACCACACCCCGTCATTTATTTTTATATTTTTAATCTACTTAGCACATATCTGGATACTTCTTCCTAGTCTGGGTAAATAGAGCTGTAAACAGATGCAGAGCAGGTGGATTGTTAACATAAGCTCCTCCACTACCAGCCGTCTGCAATCTGCAATTATTAATGATTTAAACCCACAATGGGTTTAATCTCTGCCCTGCTCCTGAACGCACCACCTCTACGTGTGTGTGCGTGTGTGTGTGTGTGTGTGTGTGTGTGTGCGTGTGTGTGTGTCAGTGTTTGTCTCCACGTCTCTAGAGGGGATAACTGGAGCGGCCTAGCAGTCGGTCTGTAATGGCACTGATCCTATTATGTGGATGAAGGTGCAGACGACCTGGGACTAGGCAGAAGGGGGGGGATTAAGACACCTGAGCCAAGAAAAGCTCACAAACATGTGCAAACTTACTAACCATGCTGTGGGTGTGTTTGCATTTGTACATGGCAAGTTTGGCCCTCACATCTGTATGCTAAAAATGAGAATTAGTGCACTGAAGAATAAGCTATTGAAACACTTGACGGACGCTTACCATTGTAGATAAGTTCTGAGAACTTGACGCCAAGTCCCTGTTTGATCCGTCGGACCTCCTTGTCCATGGTGAATGTCTCGATGTCCAGATGGGCTTTAAGCAAGATTGTTCCTCCAGGAGTTTCATATATCCCTGACAAAAAGAGAAAAAAATAAATTAATTACATTAACTGGCAGAAGTTTTTATATTCGTCTACCTTTTGACACATATGCCAGTGGAAATTATTGGGATTTTACGTGGTAGAAACTTTCTGCAAATTCTTCATCGGTTTTAATAAAGATTCTCAATTAGATCTGTATTAGATCTATATTTTGCATTTAGGCATTTCCTAAGTCCCCTGTAAGTGCTGTTGCAAATTTGAAAGAAAACTTCTCATAGCTTGCAGAATGCACCATAAGAAGACATAAGATACTGTTTTTTAGCTTCACCTAATTTAAACTTCATCATAACCTCATGCCTGATCTGTCTGGTTTGTTTATTAGTCTTCATGCTGCTGTTTTCTCACTAGCAACCTCTAACAAAATTACACGGTTTGGCAATTGTTAGCACTGCTGCCTTGCAGCAAGACGGTGCTGCGTTCAGGCCAAATCAGGGGGCCTTTATCTATGGAGTTGTCTTCCAGAAAATGAAGAAAGTATCATTTCAATTAGGCAATTTCTGAAGGCAATCTGTTGCACTCAACTTTATTTAGGGACATCACAGTAAGGGGGACTGAATGTAAATGCATCTACTCCTTTTTTAAAATGTATCTTTAAAGAATATTATTAACTTTCTAGTTCACAGTTATGCAACTTAAAATGTCCTGAAGTTTCTAATTACAATGTGATTTAATGTGACAAAAAAAAAAGGAACTTAGGAAATTATTCTGCCTGTAAGGAGATGCGTGTCAGCTCTACTGTCCTAACACTCTTATTGAAGCTTTGCCGTCATTATTTCATTCTTCAACAGCCATTTATGGGCCTCGTTCATCCAAGCAAAGGGCATCAAGCAGCTCTATTAGTCATTAGCGATGTGACTGACAGGCCCTCATAGTGCTCACAAATCATGGACAAGCTTGTCCAGGGTAAATGACAGGTTGGGAGGCCCCTGCCAGCCTGGAGTCTGGACCAGGGCCCCATGTACCCTGCAATTTACCCCCTCTGGACAGGGAGGGAGGGGTGACAGGAGAAAAGATGAGGTACATGACAGGAGAAATGAAGCTGTCATTTAAATGTCAGCTAAAACAAAAAGAGGGTAGAGGGAATATAGAAAGGCAGTCTTGACAATGGAGACAAAAGAGAAATCTATGACCTCTACTTCTATGAAGGATAAAATCTGGAGAACGTGAGCACCATTCACTCATTAAATGCATGGCTCCTTACATATTCTGCGACACACAGTGGGGTATCTTGTAACTATCAAGTAGCATTTTGCTCCAATGCCCACAGAAGTTCCTTATCAGATTAGAGAACTGACGGGTGCAACACATAAACAAAACCAGCTTAGCAACTCTACTAATTGTTTAAAGCTGCAAAAGATCCCCATTTGAGCTGGAATGCTTTGGTGACTCGGCCGCAGAGAGCACACCGGGACATTTCCGTTGTCCCCAATCAGATAAGTTAAAACTGCCCTCAAACACAACTCAGATTAAGTGCTGCCAAAAAGAGCTAGCTTAACTGATTGCAGCCCATAATTGGACACTGTCCAGGTAAGCTTCTACAGTGGTGGTTTAGTCGGGCTTAAGGAGACACGACCCTCTGTGGTTTCAGAGATTTTAGTCTTTTATACAGGGGCTGCAGGTATGCTAACCACTATGCATGGCTTCAGGACAGGATTGAATTCTTCCTCAGCTGATCCCATCTGAGCAAAACACAAGCTTAAACAGGCAGCACACACAGTCCACCGCAAAAAAAAATAAATTATATCTCTTAAAGTTTTTCCACATTTGTCAAGTTGCAGCCACAGTTTGTTTTATTCAGGCAATATATGAGAGACCAACATAGTAGTGCATTCCTGTAAAGGGTGAGGAAAATGGTCCTTGGTTTCCATTTTTTAAGGATATTTTAAAGTAATAACATGTATTTGTTTTCAGCCTCCTCTACTGCAAACCCTAAATAAAGTCTTTTGCGATCAAATCATCCTGAATTGCAAATAAGCTGGTGCTTAAAAGTACAAAAGTACAAAGTACCAAAAGATGGCCATCCAACAAAAATGATTGATAGGCCAGACAAGAAGAACATCAACCAGTCTGATTCACAGCTTATTTAGGAGAATCTGTTGTCCAATTACTTGAAAACTCTGTCCATAAGAAGAACAGACCTAAATCAAACTGAGAAGTGGTTCTCAGTCTGGCTCAACTCCAGGAAATCTGGAAAAAACAACTGCAAAAAAAGTGTCTCTACATGCAGATCATGGTGAGACATAAAAAAGCCTCGTAGATGCTATTATAGTCAAAGGTGGTTCACCAAAGTTCTGACTGAATGCAAATGCTTCAGATCTGTACTTGTGTGCAATTCAGAATCTTTAAATTCCCAATAACAACTTTGCGTTGATGTATCACATAACAAGCAAGTAAATGCATGAGGTTTTCTGGTTGCAATATGACAAATGGTGGAAAATGTCAAGGTTTCTTAATACTTTAATGAACAAAACTGTAAATAAAATGATAAAATATTTCAAGTGAGAAAAGTTTTCTGTCTTGATGTGCTCAGCGGCAGACTTTGTGGAGTTCTGCAGCAGCTCGACACGTCAGGAGATGAAGAAGTCGTCTGTCTGCTTCTGAGGCCCTCATCGGAGCACGAGTCAGAGGTTTGACAACACCGTGACAGCTTGTTGGGCACACAGGTTGTCGAATGTTTTGTAGCACCGTGACAAGATTCTAGACAAACCATTTGAGTCCCATCCGCCTCTCTGACCCTGCACAAATAAATATGACCCAAACACAAATAAGTATGACATGTCCCCTGTTCGATCCCTCCCATCATCTATTGTCCTCACACAACTGCCACTCCAGAAGAGGCCAACCTATGCGCTCAATGGTAGCTATTCAACCACTTGGGCACCTTGTGCTCCACCTCTTCCTATTGCTCGCAAAGAGGAAACGGCTTTGATCTTTTGTTCAGCCGACGGGGAGAAAAGTGGGTCTCCCATTTTCCAATTTCTACCTGCCACGATGTGCCGCGGTCACACTCTGCCGGCCAGTCAATTTGCCAATCACGGCGCGTTGCGAGGAGGGGGGAAAAGAGGAGTCCGTGTGTGTCCTGGTGGGCGCATCTTTGCAAAGTCAGGACTGCACACTGGCCTTGTATATCGGCTGCGGTAACACATGCAGAAACCTAACAAAGGAGCTTGATGGTTAATACTGCAGATAAACATTGTGGGCAAATAGGCAATCCAGAGGAGCACTGACAACAATGTCCTCTTCTCAGTGTACTGTATGCATTTTTTCTAGTGTACAGATGACTGGAAATCACTACGACATCTTAATTCCTGGTGAACGAGAGGAAAAGATGTCTCCTGAGGAGTTTGTCATTCAGCCCGATTTTATGGAAGCAGCAGAGCGAGACGTTTAAAGCACTCATGTAAAATAACTGCAAAGTGCATGAAAGCTCTAGACGTAGAAAAGGAATACTGACAAAAAAAATACTAGGCGTCCAGAACACTTACTGGCACCTAAGGTAAAGACGGTTAAAAAAACACATTGACAAGAAAAAACATATGAAAATCACCAGTGCCAAACTTATTAGTCCACTCCACTGTTACTGTTAATAATTTATATTTTTTGAAAACAGGAGAGCACTTAGTGTTAGCTTATATTATTTCACAGGTTTGGGGGACACAAAATTTGCACAATCTCTGTAGTCCTGGGTCCTCTGTTAAGCTCTCTTTTCTTTAGAAAAGAAAGAGCTTCCGATATTATTTACATCTGAAGACTGAGATCCACAACAGGAAAGTAAAAACCACAAATGCAAAAATAAAATCATATAAAAATCTATTAATCTCTTCATGTTAAATAAATGAAAAATATTACTTTTTATTTAAGTATTTATGTCAGCTTGAGTCATGCAGAACTGATCTGATTGTTTCCATAGCAACGATCAGAGAAACAAGTACAACCTGTTATATTCATCTTATCTCATTCACGTAGGTTTTTGGGGTCATCTTACTCTTTTCACAAACATTCCCAGATTGGCTTCATTTTTGTTTAATAAGGAATAGCATAGCTGAATCTTTTGTGTGTTTTTAAGAACTTGAAGTTAGACCTTAGATTATTTTTGCTTACAAAACCTGTTAAAGAAGAAATTGTTTTCTATATTAATCTCCGAAAAATGACATAGGACATACTTTCTTTAGCTGTGACTGCGCCCGAATATGTAAAATTAGCTGATACAGTAATAATGGAATGAAAACAAAGATTAAACAAATCCAGATTTTAAAGTTTTACCTCTAGACTTCATGCCGATGAAACGATTCTCTACGATGTCAATGCGGCCCACTCCATGTTTTCCTCTGAGAGAAAAGAACAGGACACAGTTATACGCACCTTCTAGATTCAATCTGGTGAACCTAATGGAGGAATAAACTGCATTTCTTACTGATAACTTCTTGTTACTTGTTGGTAAAAAAAAAAAAAAAAAAATCTGTCATCTGAACCAAGTTCAAATGGATGCATATGTTGAAGGTAAAGCACATTTTAAGTGTTTCTACATTTTAGGTTTCTAAATGCAATATCTGAAACTTAATGTTCATGACCTGCACAGTGCTTAAAAATTCTCTTTAAATATTAAAGTTGTAACAGCAATTTTTTTTTTGTACCTAAATTTTCTTAAAATCAATTCCTAGTAAACTATGCTGAAAGCAATAATGTACATGAATAAAAATTCATAATCTCGGATATTTTATAGGACTACATCAAAGTGGTTTAAAATTACAGATTCATATTTCATGATTTAAAATTGAGAGTTTGGTTCAGTGACTTACCACAAGTTATGAAGCCATAGAATTAAGGCCAGAAGCAGAAAAATAAAAGTGAAGAAATCCAGATTTTTTTTTAGTTTTAATACACAAAACGCTTACCCTATTTCATTGAGGTATGAGAAAATATCCAGCGGCGTTTCTTTGGATTTCCCTTCCTTCACGTCCATCACCCTGACAGGAACTCCTAGAGAAACAAGTTTCACCGGCACGTAAGTAGATCATTTAAGGCGAAAATTATAGTATATTTAAGTCTGAATTTTATTTATATCCTTATCAAAAAGTTACAGAATCAAACATTTCTCCATGAAATGCACATTCTTTAAAACTTACATGCTTTCTAAAACATAAAACATAATTTGGTTAAGAATAATTGGTAGAAACAAAAAGAGAGGGATGCTTTTATACATTGAGCACATAAAAAAATGAGAGTATGAAATTAAAGCTAATATATTTATTTAATCAAACCAAAATGACAAACAGTGGATAGATTCTCTAGAAGATGTTTTTTGATCAGTGAATACCATCTAAAACTCAAAGTCTTTACATATGCAACGGTGAGAAAGGCTAATAAATTCAAAAGCTCTCCTCATTTGAAAGCTGTGAAATTGTGGGCCGGCCTCTACCTAATTCAATTACACAGCTTTGTTACCCATCCTCTGTTCAGCGCTGAGATTTTGTCTCTTTTTCCACAGCATGTGCAGAAGACACAGCCGTCTGCAGATCCATCATCCTTCTTCCTTTAAACAGCATCTCACACATGGAGCAAATTCTTCCATACAAACAAAAACAAAACACTGAAGTTTACTCCACACACACTTCCTCTACAAAGCCACTTAAACCAAGTGCACATCAATCACTGTCACCGGCCTACTTATTCATGGTCCTCAATGAGCAGCAGGGGCCAAAGGTGGAGGTGGGGAAACAAACAGACGTGTGAAAAGAGTTTAAAGTCTAAACAAAGCAGAAATCTACTCTCCATGCCTAGATTAATGTTTTGTTTTGATTTTTTTTATTTCCAACCAAACTTTCCTGGAATCAAAGATTTAGACTTTGCTGACAGAATAAAGGATGGAAGGACAGTCACTTTCAGGCCTACAGGTGAGGAACTGATGCTTGGCCAGAGCTTTCTCCAGGTTTCATCCAAATCTTGCGCTTTGCTCGTTCAGATATCCAACAATCTGTTAAACATCTCCAATAAATTAGCTGAACGTGGGAGTTTGGGGGCCGGCCTTTCATCCCTCCGCTCTCATTTTCCTCGCTCGGCTCAGGTTGGCCCGTCCATCGTTCCCTTCAGCCGCTTTATTTTCAGTTTTTGCACCCTTAACAGTGCAGACAATGGGAGCGAAGACACAGTTGTAGGAAAAATTACTGCTTTACATTTTTCCTCTCTGTCTCTTTTTCGTCCACACTACTTCGGCATGACAGGAGGGAGGCATGAATTTAATTTTTCTCCTTAAAAAAAAGGGGGAGAGTAATGGGGAATAGAGCGTTTGACGGGGGGAGCAAAAGGTTCCTGTTGTTATATATTCTTTTTTAATCAGTGAGAAAACTTTGGTGAGAAAGGCAGCGATGAAAAGGTGGGAGGGGGGGAATGAAACGAAACATTCTTTTGCTGATCTTGTGCTCAGAGGGAGGAGTGGGCTCAGGCCTTTGTGTGGACAACTAAAACAGCTTTTGTCATAGCGCGCTCAATAAAAGGGCCGGAGAATATGTGTGAAAATGGAGAGCAGGGCCGCGAGGAACCCGCGAAACCAGTCAAGGCTTTGCTGGTGCATCTCCGTTTTACAAAAGCACACCTCACCTCCAGCTGAACGGTCACAGACCGGCCCGTTGTTAACTTGGTAAAGGGAGACGCTTGCACTGGTCCACATCGACACAGCAGCCTGGCATTTCCTTAGCTTCAGTGATTAGCACATTTTCCCACCATAACTCTCTGGCAAACTTTTGAACTTCCATAAAATTTGGATTACGGCTCGTAAAGCTGTCCATCAAGCCTCACGGGATCTGAAGAGCCGATTGACGTTCTTGCACTTCAGCCACCCCTGGTGACCGAGGATGAAGGAACATCTGTGTCACTCGCCCTCAGGCCTGGATGTGTCTTGCCATTTTCACTCTGCACAAACATGTGACACTTTCTTGTGTTCAAGCCGGAGCCCTGCGGCCGGCGTCTCTAATGATCGTTTCTCTCGGCCCTCTGGACTCGGAGTATAAACTGGAGTTAATGCTTCCGGCTTGCAGGAGGGGCCCCGGGGCCAAAGGGAGTTGTTTGAGGCCAAGTGATGGTGTAAGGGGTTAAGGATAAGTCTGGGTGGCCGCAAGTGGAAATAAAATGCAGGGGGTCAACTTTAAAGTGACAGTTATTGCCATCTCCATTTTTACATCATAGATGAAGTGTTTCCTTCTCACTTTGTTTCTCAGTTCTTGATCTTCTACAGACAGGACATGATCTTTGGATATCTGACATATTCTGTCCCGCTTCATGTTGTCACAAAGGTTCTGTTTATTTATCCGACAGATCCAAAACTAATCGGATCTATTTGATTTGCTTCTACCTCTCAGTTCTTCCAAGGTTCTTGTATTGAAATTAGAATAAAATTTCAATCCTCGGAATGAGATGATTTTAAGTAAAATTTTTTGCTTGATACAATTTCAACTGCATTTTTTTTAAAAATATTGTTTTATTTCAATTTAGATTAATAATTACACCCTATTTATATTTAATCACAAATGAGAGGTAATACATGTTTCATCTTCATTTTTTATTTTATTTTTTTTTGCATGGTTTTAGAATTTCAAATATATGCTAAATAATTTAAGGCTCTTATGTTTCTTTATGAAAAATATGTTTTGGTGTTTTTAGAGTTTACAAGGTCATTTTAATCTACTTGTTGGTTAATTAATTATATCGTTATCTACTCGTTTTAGCATTTCTTAGTGTGGAATTGTTTTTACCAGCTTGAGCATTTTAAAAGTGCTCTGTGAATAACATTTTATTGATTGGTTGGTTGGTGATGAAAATAAATACTGTCTTTATTTAGAAATGGTTTTCATGTAGAGTTGCTTGATGTTTCCAACTCTACATGGGGGTTTGTATGTTTTTAAAGTTGGGATGTCAAAAAAAATAAAATAAAAAGCTGATTTTCTGGGAAGTCAGCAGTATGATAAACATACAAACCATTTTTAAACTCTATCTCCAGAACATCTGGGACATTTGGAGAATCCTGTGGGTTTTTGGTCATCAGGTAGAGGTCAGCTGGAGCATGGCTCTGAAGAACAAACAGAACCACAACTTTTGTGATCTTCATTCCCTCTGATTAATAACACAGAGATTCTTGTCAGGACAGCAGCACAGTGACTGCAGTAGGAGGAGAAAACAGACAGGAAGTAAAGCAACAGAGAGAACAATGCGTGAAAAAGGTTTCCGTCCTGAAAACACCATCAAGAGCAGAGGGAAGACAAAAGTGCAATTTTTATCCTCTGTTTGGTTTCATTTTCTCCGGGAAGCCCTTCTCTGCAGGGGGAAGGGAAGGAAAAGTGAAACGAAGAGTGGGATAGCTGTCGACGCTTCTTCCAGTTTTCCAGTTCTGGCTTTCTGAGTGACATTTCTCCTCTGATTTATTTTCAGGAGATTCTTCCTAAATGGGCATCACACGACAGCAAACATCTAAAAACCAAATCCCACTGAAGGCGATTGTGGTTGACAGACATTTGTCGTTTTTTTTTTGTTTTGTTTTTTTTTCCAGTTGGCTGCTAAGTGATTTCAGTGAGTCACGGTTTGGACCTAAAGGAGCACAGTGGTGTGACGATTCCACCCGGCTGATGTGCTCCTGCGACAATTACACCGCATTAGGACAAGACGATGGTCAATGTCTCCTGAGCTGAGGCAAATTGCAGGGGGCGGGGGGAAACTATGCAAAATAACTGCTGGGTGCATTTAAATGGAAAGCTTTACCAGACTCGAAATGATCATACAATAACTAATCGGCATCCGCTCGGCGCCTGTCAGCGAGGGGAAAACGAGCAGCGCAATCACTTTCCTTCCTTTTAACTAAACACAAAAATTGAGAGAGAAGGCGAGCGTCTCCCTCTCCTTTATTTTCTGCTTCAGTGCCCTGAAAGATGCCAAATGAGAGTTTGCAGGAGAGGGACAAAATTACTACTCTAAAAAGCCTTTTGATGCTTCCTCTTTAAGGGAGGGTGGAATAAATACTTTTGGGAAGCTTTTTCAACCTTCATATACAAAGACCTATTGGTTGAAACAATATGCTTGAGCAAAAATAAATATATAATTTAAAGAGAAGAAAAGCTGATTTTTTCAACTTAAATCAGAGGGTTTTTTTAATTCAACATTTTAATGCGTTTTTGTCAAATTTGTGATGTAAATATATCAAATGAAGCCTAAGAAAGCCCACAAACAACCCCAGCTAAGATTCTTTTTTGATGTACACACACACGACAATGTGTGAAAACTCATCCGTGCTCCGACAGCAAGAGTTTAAACTTCCTGAAAGCAAAGCAAAGGAAAGAACGTAAGCCAATAGTGTTGTTTCCAGTGAGCAGGAGATCAATGCATTTCAATTCAAACCCCCTGCAGGTGGACTTGTCCCAAAGCCGTGGCCCTGAAAGAGAGGCAAAGGTAAAGATGGAGAAGGCGGGGGGACAGGGGTATTGGTGGGAAATGGGGCGTGAAGCGCACCATCATGTAGCGCTGAGCAGCTCCTTTGGCTGCCTTTGCCTCGGCGATATTGTTGTGCTAAACGTGGCCCCATACAGCAAGAGAATAAAAAAAAGAAAAAAAAAAAAGAAAGAAAGCTGACGCATGAACTTAAAGCAAGTAAATTTCTATTTTTCCACTTATTAGTTGCCTCATTGGGTTTCAATCAAAGCCAAAAGGGCCCCAAAGGAGGCAGAGGTAGTAGGAGTGGAAAGCGGGGAAGAGGGGCATCTTCGGTGCACCGGATTGGAAGTGATGCTTAAATCACCGTGTCTCAAGTCGGTGCGTCTTATCAAAATGCAAACACAGCAATCTGAACCGAGAATAAAACAATATGCATGTAATCTGCAGGAGGCGGGATTCCATTCTCTAACATGTACGATGTGTCCGCTGGTTTTAATGAAGACAGCAGTGGAAGCCGAGTTGGATCTCTTCACAGGTCAAGCCCATCGTGCCTGAGGGCAGCGAGGGCACACGGCAAGCTCTGACCTCTTTGCTTCAAAGCACACATTCACATGTAGACACACACACACACACACACACGCACACACACCTACAAGCACATTTCCTACCCCCACAAGCTCTGCGCTGACCATCCATCTTACCAGAAGGCCGCACAACCAGCAGCAAACAAGTTTTCATTTCCTCTCAGTGAGACGAGGCTCAGCGTTTCGCTCTCTTGGCTCTGAGTCAACACGAGCAGCGGCTCATCACCTCCAGGATCAAAGAACCCAGTGAGATCGGGGAAGCTCACCGGTGACAGAGGTTGTAATTAAGACTGAGGTTACGTTTTAATGACTCAGGATGAGCGTCAGGCATCCTGAGGACGGGCTCTGTGTGTGCAGCGAAATGATGAGAGAATGCAATGCATTTGGCATCATAGTAAAAAAAAAAAACTGCATCCTGCATTTGTATTCAGCCACACTTTACTCTCATCTAATGCTGGTACTTCAAAAAAATTCTCATTATGATGGTTAAGGTAATAGATCAACATACCAGTGCAATTAAAATGTAAGGAAAATAACATATTTTTCAAACTTTTTTTTTTAAACAAATAAAAAAAATCCAGAAAAGCTTTAAGTAAATTTCTATTCAATCTTCAAAACATGTTGCTGCAATTATAGGTCCAACTCTTTTGAGGTACGTTTCTACCAGGTTCGAACATCTATAAACGTGAATCTTTGCCAGTTTTTATTTGTAATCTTACAAGAAAGAAATGCTACTTAAAAACATCTAAATCATCCGGAAAACGATGTATCATTTCGTTCCACTTCATAAACAACATACATACTACTTTATGTTAGTCCGTCACGTTAAAGCTCAGTAAACTCCATTAAAGTTTGCAATTGCAACAAAATGTTATAATATATAAGATGATGAACGCTTTTGCATCCGATTGTTGCATCTTCTAAGCCAATAAGAAATATTCCTCTAATGCAGTTATCAGGTGCACAGCAAATGTATGAAATAACACAATAACAACCCGTCAAAGCTGCATTGCTTCACAGAGGTTAATGCTGCCAGATGCAAATGAGTAAATAAAGGCCTTAAGGTCAGTGTGTCAGAAAAGAACAAGGTTTGGGGTTATCAGGAAGGATACGTTGTTAATAACAGAGTAACCTGAACTCTTCTGGCTCCTATCTGCAGGAAAACATATGAGCGACCATTTGGACATTTCCTAATGTGACAGCACTGAGCAAAGAGGGACCATTGTGTTACAGGTGGGGGCACAGGGGGACATTTGAATGGTCTGGGTCTGGCCTTAGCCTTTGGGGTTGTAATTGAAGGAGGGACAGAGGCTGATACACAGTGGAGATACTGGGAACAAGACGACCTCTCTTAGATGACTTCTGAGATTGATCACAATCTGACATGTTTTATTCCAGGTAGTTTAGGAATTCAAATGTGTTGCTGTTTCATTTGTTAATTTTGGGCAAATTGAAATAAATCTTTTATTCCAGGTAAAAACAAGTTTCAGTGTTGAAACAAACTGTCAATTAACCTCAAGAATACTTTGGTTAATAGAGGAATTTATGGTCTATTTAATGACGGCAAGTTGAAATGGTTCTGTGTGGCAGCAAACCCAGTCCAAGTCATCACCCCTCCACCACCATGCTTGACAACTAGTTTAAGTTTTGTGCCGATATTCAATGGTTGGTATTTGTTGTGATTTTTATACATTATATTTTAATAATATGCTTCATTTGTGTAAGAGTTTGGACTTTTATTTACAGTTGAAACAATATAATAAGTTTATCAAAGACTGACTGTTTAAACCTCAGGCTTCTTGTAGCTAATCTGGTGATATACTTAGGATTATTGACCATTATAAGATTCAATGTCTTAAGATGTTGCTTAGGTAATTGCATGTTATTTCCTCATGCCATTCTCATATATTTGTGAGGTGTTTAACCTAACAGGAGCTTACAAAGCTGTAACAGCATCATCTGTTTAAAGTCATGGTGATCCTGGGGTATGTAGATATGTGAGCTTGAGAAAATTATTGTAAAAGAAAAGGAAGAAACACTTCGCTCATTATTTAGCTACTTAGAAATAATGTTTGCAATTACGCCTGAACCAAAAAACGGGAACAGTTGAATATCACGAGGCGTTGTGTGTTTTTACATCTGGTTTCAGCTATACTTGTAATTTTGAAACCGCTTCACTTAATAAACATAAACATAGATGTAGAATATAAATAGAGGGCCTAGAGATTGTGGCTACATTAATTTGCAGAAATATTAAACATATTTCAAAGCTCCGGTAATGTATTCAAATCCTTTTACCACTTCAGACCTCTGCACCATAAATATTTCATTGTATTTAATGCTATTAATCGATTCAGCATTGGAGTAAATGGTCCAAAGCAAAGCCCTTGAATAAAATCAGTTACAGAGCACTGTCATCAGACATCGCTATGCTATTGAGCCGGCCCGCCTCATTCATTTCAAAACATTTCTCCACAGGACGGCTAAAGGACAGGGCACTAAAGAAGAAGTGAAGGGGTGGGAAAGGGGCAGCGAGTGAGATAGAGGTCTGTGAGTTACAGTGGCCCTGCCCCTGAATCTCCTCTCCAGCAGAGCGGGACCCCTCTCCTCGCGACAACACCCTGTGCTTTGGGGACTCATCTGTCTGGCAAACTGTCTTTGTACTTAACTGTTACTGGTGACATTTTGGTGTCACGGTGTCAAGATGAAGTGGCTCCCCTCCCACGTCGCAGCCTGCGGCACCGCGGCCATCCAGACAATGAGGTCCCGAGGAGCTGGGGCTGGAACTCAGGAGGCCCCAGCTGGGCGCAACGCCCTAACCCTTCCCCCTCTCAGGCTCCCATGAAATCGGGAATTAGTCGAAGCGTTGCTGACGACAAGTCAGTGTCTGTGTGTCCCAGGTTCTTCCCAGGGCCCGGCGAGAACCCGGGGTGGGGAGAGACACATACGCAGACATATCGACCATAGGATGGGAGCTTCGGAGGTCAGTCAGGGGGAAAACAGTGCACATTGGACTGACCTCTCACCTCTGGCAGAGATCAGACTCATGTCTCTCTCATGGTTCTGTGATCGAGTCAGCCGAGCTTGGGTCATCAGAAGGCGGAGAAATTTTTACTGTTCTGTACAACAATGTTTGGTGTATTCAACTCCTAAAAAACATTTAATATCATAGCTCTATCATGGTTTGTACTTTAGAAAACGGACTAAAAGCTGACCAAAACATCCAGTTAGGTGCAGGTATTTTTATGTTGACATGCATGATCACATTAACTTGAGCAGCCTATTTTCAAAAATGTCCTCCAGAGTGTTGGAAAGGTGACCCTGATTTTGGAGACAACAGATTCAGTAGGAGCAGTGTGGATTTTGTCCTGTAGAACCAACGTCCAATGTTGCTGCCATGGAAGTTCATCTGTCCAGTCTACCGCGTGAATATGGAGAAGGGTTATGACCATGTCTCAAAGGGGCTTTTGTTGGGGGTGCTGCAGGTGCTCAAGATGCTGGGAATGCTTTTAAACTCAATCTTAGAGAAACCAAAAGTCAAGCTTGTTCTCAGTGCAGGTTGGACTCTGGACATGATCTCAAGGTCTAGTCATGGCGAAGAGAATGTCAGGTGTTTGAACCTCATCTTTGCTTTTTGCAGATGTTATTCTATTGGCATCTTAAAACCATAACCTTTAGCACTAGAGAGGAGCACAGCCGAGTGTAGAGCCACAAGGATGAGAGTCAACGCCTCAATGTTTGAGGTCCTGGTTTTCAACTGGATAAAGGCGGAGTGCTCCCTCTGGGTTGCAGATCAGTATCTTACTCAAGTTAAGTAGCTTAAGCAAGTTGATGTCTTGTTTAGGAGTAAACAAGAGATGGATAAATGGATTGGGGGCATAAAAGTAGATTTATCGCTTCTTCGCATTGAAAGAAGTCAGTTGAGAAGGTTCAAGCATCTCAATTTGATGCTTTCTGGAAGTCCTTAAGGTTTCCAATTGTATTCCCCTGGAAGGAGACCCAGGGCAAGACCTAGAGCCCACTGGAAGGAAACGTTATCTCTATTGTCCTGGGAATGTCTTGGGAGCCCCTAAACATAAACTGGAGAGTGTCTTTGACAAGAGAGATGTCTGGATTTCTATCCAGGACCTGTTACTTACAGGATCCAGTATCAGAGATGCAGAAAACCATGACTGGCTGTATAACTTAATGAAGGGTCTTGGTTTTAGAGGTGCGTTTGATTTATCAGCACAAACGATGATCAGTTTTGGTTTCAGAAGATGCTTGAATTGTGGTATAAAACACTAAGCTCATAAATATACGTCATGCGCTGTCAGCAAATACTCTCGTGCTAAATCAACTCAGGAAGGTCTTGTGAATATATCAGTATCCCAGAATTATCATAAAAGTTTTAGAAATTATTCAACTTTCCTGTAATCAACTCGCAATACAGTGATGAGACAAGAGTTAAAAGTCTTTCTGATTGACATCAGCAACAACTTACCTTGGGATTCTCCAAAATGCCTGATTCATAGCTGTAAAGAAATACAATTTAAGAATTTGTTATGTTTCATTTTCACTGAAAAAAACATATGACAGTGTACTTTACATTAGTCATCCTCACCTGATATGCATGAGATTGGCATCCATGCTCCAGGGGGCCCGAGGAGTGACCGGCACTGGGATGCCATGTTTCTGTGATTTAACAAAATCGCTGATATGTTACATAGCAGAAAACAACTTGAGAATGATGATATACACATACGTGTGAAGAGGTTCTGGAAAAACAAAATCAAGCAGCAGGTTTCCCTGCATGCTGTGAAACCAACATGTATGTATTTCCTCTGAACTCTTTGGTCCTCCAGAGCTACAAACAGCAAAACACTGACAATATGTTTTAGTATATTGGTTAAAAAAAAAAAAAAGAGAGAGAGAGAGAGACAGAGAAAGAAAAACATGTTTTCAAGGTTGTATTATTTCACTAAAGGGCCACATGCAAGGAGGAAATAAATGTTTACTAAAAACATCTTGATCGCCCTCTAGTGGAGGAAACTGCCCCAGAATCACATTAAACCAACTGGACAAATGGGCAAAGCAGTTTTTTGGTGGTGAAAATTAAAATAAGGTATAAATCTAGAGTTAAAGATGCTAAATGAATGAATGAAATTAGAATACAGATGGAAAAACAATAGTGCATCATTGGTGGGCAAAAAAAAATCTGCTGCAGTTAAAAGAGACAGAAAGTGGAAAAACAATTGAATATAAAGAGCTATTGCTGAATATGTAGAAGTTATAAATCTATGAAAGCAACAGAAAAGAAATACAGAGTGAACTGATCTTCTAAATGTTTCTAATTTCATAAAACAACACATTTATGACATTAAAAGGTGTATTAGAGGCCTTGTAATCAGGTAAAAATTACGACGATTGAAACTTTAAAACTAAACCTTTTACCTTCTCAAAATGCCAAACTAAAACATCTTTTAGTTGACAGACTCATCAGTAATGCATATGAAATTCTTATTTATACCCTGGCAATAAGAAAGACAGCTACAGTTACCTGTGCGTACTCCATCAGGTCCGTTCTCCCCCTGAAGCGATTGTAAAATTCAGGGATCCTCCATGGTGCAATGATCTGATAAACACACACAAACACACAGTTGTGATATTATTCTACATGTTAGGCCATTTTTGTCCAATGTAAAAAATAAAAGCACCAAACTAACCTTGACCTCTGGGTACAGCGCGTAGCACGTAAGCTCAAAGCGTATCTGGTCATTTCCCTAAAAGGTAGAAAACTAGGTTACCACCGTCGGTCAGCAGTTTGGTATAACTGTCCTGCATAGTATTTTTGATAATTACTTTAAAATAAAAAATAAAAAAAAAAGCTTCCTATTTGATCAATAAAATTAGACAAAAAACAGTTGAAGACAAACACAAAATCCACACAATCTCACATTTGTTTCACTTCTTTGATTGGCCAATTCTGTACAACCACTGATATTGATGAACATAAACAACACAGAAAGATGTAAAAGAACTTGAAATAACAAAGAAATAATTTATTATGACAATAACTGGTACAATTTTGATTTAGCAAGCAATTCTAAAACAGGTTAGCAAGCTTTACAAATTTACATTTGTGATGATAGGATAAAAAAAAGAGGTTTTCCATGCATGCCTCCAAAGCACCTTTTAAGCATGTTGAGTAATTGTTGTCATGGTGACCCCAAGAAGCCTCGTTTTGCCACCCTGCTCAAATTGTGTCAGGATGAACCTGAACTTTTGTCCATCCTTGTGGTTCAGTTATTTAAAAAGTTTGATTATTGCTCTGACTAATAGGCAAGTATCAATTTATTGTAGCCATTTCCTCACTTTCAGAGATCAGCATGTTCTCTTGTGTTATCATTTTCAATGGTGTGTAACATATGGGGGAACAAAATAAAAATTAATAAATGTCCAGATCAACTTAAGATCCAAGTCTTAAGTTGATCTTAAGATCCATACAGTATATTTTAGATTGGTGTCTATGAGATGATATGGTTAAAATTCTTTCTTATCCTTTTCTATACTTTTTAGTTTGAGGTGATTTTACAGCTTGGCAAAAAATGGTTGCCTAATGCTTCCAGTTGATCTTATTATCAACTGAATGATAAAGTAAATTGGTGACATTTTCTTTGCTTACTCAAAGAAGCATGATTGATTTTTACCTAAACATTTGTCTACATCTCATTAGCTATGCTGGAAATTAAGACCTTAATCAGACAAATGAGTTTTCACCAGTCAGTACCAGTAGTGCAGTGCTGTGTAGTGTTTCAAGTTTTAAAATGTAACTTTAATAATCAGTGTTTGGCTCCACCTACTGGTCAAAAAAGGGCTCACAATAAAATGAAAAAAAAAAAAAAACTTTGCAAGAGTTTTAACTTCAAATGAACAATTAGAGTGAACAGATTAGGATAAATAACTTTGAGTCAAATTGTTCAAAATGAACAATTTTTTTAACCAAAACATCTCAAGTAATAGCACATAATTGTAATAACGGTTTTTACAGACTTTCATAAATTCCAGGTCCTCTGACAAGACATTGACAACCTTTCACCTCATTTTCTGCTGATTTATCCAAGTCTGCATATTTATGATTCCAAACGCCAATCAGAACAAACATCACCAGACAATATGTCTGCACCAGAACCACACAAACGGTTTAAAACATAATCAGTCATTTGTCCTAATGAGATGAAGGCGGAAATCTGCCCTAATGAGACAAACATGGAAATGGAGATTGATGACTGTTTGATGGCAAACATGCATAACAAGCTCAAATTAATCTGCAAAGATATTTAAAGATGTTGGCTTTTTTAGACTAATGAAAAAAAATAAGCGAAGTTGTGTTTGTATAACCAATTTAGAGATGCTAAAAAATTTGACTTAATATTTTACTCATTTAGACGCTGACTCATACAGAGTAAAGAATTGTGTATTCAGAAAATCTCTGCATTCCTGTGAATGGATGACTTAATCACAGAAAACGGTAACTTTCTAAATGGTTAACATTCAACCTTGCAAACGTGTAGCCTAACTGGTGCAGTGACCTAATTATCTAGCTTGTTCTGAAGAGGGAAAAAAAGCCTGTTACCTTGCCGGTGGCCCCATGGGACACAAACTGAGCCCCCTCCTTGCGTGCGATCTCGACCTGACGGCGGGCGATGCAGGGCCTCGCTATGGCCGTGCCCAGAAGGTACCGGTCCTCGTACACAGCGTTAGCCTGAACCGACGGCCAGATGAAGTTCTCCACAAAGTCCCTGCGCAGGTCTTCAATGAAAACCTGGTCATGAACACAAAGGATCAGATAGCTTTATTTTGTAATTAAATAGAGGTTAATAAATATATGAGACAGTGCCCTTCTGAGGAAAAAAAAAAAGAGTGTTTGGTGTGAGTTTGGAAAAAATGTACATTGATTACAATTATTTGCATTCCTGTAAAACCTAAATATCAATTGGGATCACATTCACACAGTACACGCTGTAGCTGCTTAGTTTTAATCTACCTAAATGTTTCTCATATTTTACCAAAGGGTCTGACTTCAGTGTCTCTCACCTTCTTTGCGCCGAGGCTTTCTGCTTTCTTTTGCGCAGCTTCGAAATCTTCATCTTGTCCAATATTAGCCTGGAATGAGACAACTGAATTGAATGTGACGCCTTTTTAAACCACATAATTTAACTTTTTTTAAAAAAAATTAATAATAAAGAGCCACAATAAACACATTGAAAGAAGTCATGATATGTGCACTAAATGCATAAACACACAAGCCCTCGTGTCCATGCATAAGTAAATTGTGTTCCTCCAATCATCTTGTAATTCAAAGCACATCTTCAGAGGAAATAAAACAGCCTCTGGACAGACGAAGCCAGAAATAAACATGCATTAAGGGCACATTTTTCTCTGAGCAAAGCAATTCCCAGAAGAAACAAAAAAATAAAAATAAAAACAGAACTAACACAATGGAAACAATTCAAACCTGCATATTTTCATTACACGAGTTACTCTGAACTTGACTGAAAGTGGAAATAAAAAAAACAGAAAACACATGATTGATATAACCTGATTTGTAGTTGACGCTGTACATATGAATAACTTCTCCCATAATTAAAAAATAGAGTGTATTCAGCCGGTGATGCCCATTTTGTAAAAATTAATCATACCCAACCAAACAGGAAGAGCCAGGGCAAGTTCAGACCATCAACACGATTGGCAATATGTCAGCAAAATAATGATAATAATAATTAAAAAAAACTGCTAAATTAATAATAATAACAATCTATGTATTATTCAACATGCACTTGATTCGTTACAACCAACAGATGATAACTTTGTGAGTGTTTTTGCACCACTGCATTATACACATGTCCATTTTAATGCTGATCGCCTCCCACATCCATTCACAAACCACAGAACGAATGAGTGAGGTTCAGCAAGAAAATCTGCCTGCATCGCAGTTCCTGGTTACCCCGGGGGCAAACAGTAAAGCCATCCAGACTTAACTTAGCATACCAGACAAATCCAGTGATGGGAGATAATCAGTGCTGTTGTCTTTTTGGAGACGTGCCTATAGTCAACTTCTACGTGCCTTGACAAAATGCATGAGCTGCAGACCGTAAAACCTGAGAGGTACTTGACATGTAAAGCAACTGGGTGACAGCTGGAGCCACTTGCTGTGACAACACCTGTCTTACAGCCTCACCAAAAATGTGATGACGTCGTAGCCCTGCTCCTTGAGCCACACCAGAATACATGACGTGTCCAGTCCACCGCTGTAGGCCAGAACCACAGTACCTTTAGACATGATTTCAGGGTCAAACGCTGCAAAACAACAACGGAGAGAAACCAGAAGGAAATAAATTACATTTGTATGAAAAAATGTGAACCTGTAACAAGAACTGTGACCAGACAGGTTTATTTGGATAACAAAGAAGTTGCTTTTTCTCAAACAGACACTTGGGCAAAATCAGCAGCTTCTTTACTAACCCAGAAAAATAAATCTACTTTAGTATAAAAATAACAAATTAGAACAGAGGCATTTTGGATATTTTTGACATGGAAAAATAATTAGTTTGTAATTAATTGGCAGCACAATCAATCACAGAAAAATAATTCTGCCTTAATCCCCACTTCATAACAAGAAGCCACATTTTAAAAAGCAACAAAATATGACACTAACTTTAAGTTTATGTGTGATATTACATCTTAAAAAGAGAGGTTTTAGAAGAATGATATCTCAACAGGTGGTTTCATAAAAAGACAAGAAGGGTTGCCTGCTAATGAGAAAAAAAAATAACATGTCAGAAAGAAATACATATCATCTATGGACATTTTCCAGTTTCATGTGCTTTTTTCTCCTGCTTAGTTCGGTTTTAAGATGAGCCACTGAGCCTGTTTTGCAGGATATTTTTAACACATCACGTTTATTAAGGACAGCCATATTGGGTTGCCATAACACTGAAATGACAGCAACAGCATTTAAATGCAAAACATGCAGACATGCAATTAAAGTGTACTTACGGAAGACGTCAATGAAGAAAGAATGAATGAATGAAGGGTCTGTGACGACGTGATCCGAACGCTGAAAGGCGAGGAGCAGCAGCACGTTTGGTTCAACGACCACTCCACGCTGCGTCACTCAGGACGTGCTCGTGACGTCAGAATCAGCTAACTGCCCTTCATCCGTCCCCTCCACAGAAATCGTTTCTGTAAAAAAATATATTGTAAATTATTAAAATACCCGAATAATATGTTTTCTTTTTGCTTGACATTGTTTTGGTTTATTTTATTGTGTTGAATCTTTAGTTGTAGTTGGGAACCGGCCTTTTGGTTGTGGGTTTTTCCTGCTCTCCCTGTTTGTCTGCGGTTCCTCCCTTCATCCACCAGAGGGCGCCAGAGGCTGCACTAAGGGAAGAACGTGTTCGTCTAATCATCCTGAAGCTTAAGAGGAGAGGACTGCCTGCACTTCGTCGCCTGAGTGTTTACCAGCGAGTTTTTGTTTCCCGAGAAGTACTTTGAGTCATTTCTCCTGGTCACTTTCCTCTCTCAGGTGTTTCCCTCGTGACCCCGTGAACAAGCAGTTCCCGGAGTTTTTCCCAGCCGGCAGTCGGATCGCTCCTCTTTCTTCCTCCACGCCTGAACTTACCTGCCCGCCCTCCACCGCAGCCTGTGGAGAACTGGCTCACCTCACAGCCACACCCAACGAGGACCATCAGTTACCCTCTCCCAGACTGAATCCACCATCTCAAGACCAGTCTAATTCAGGTCGCAACTCCCTTTTCCAACTACCACAAACTCACCATCTCCCTCTGCTGTTCCTTAGTGCGCAGCCTGAACCTGGAGTCATATGCTCCCAAGTTATCTTGTCACGTTGTGTAAATAAACATCATTAACTGATCACTGTTCTCCTGCGCTTGTTCTGCATGCGGGCTAAGAATAATAATAATTAAAGTCGATGTAACAATAGAAATGTTCGTTGGAGTTTTTTTTTCTTAAAAGACTGAAATGTTCCTAAATCTCTACCATGTGCAGAAGGATTATAGTCACTATGCAACATTATGCTATGGGGTTATTTTCTCTTAGAAACTTCATAAACACCTAGATGGTTCTGATCACAGGGAAATTCCATCAGAAAGCAACTGAAAGCTGCAGAAAGGCTTGAAACAGGTTTTTTGTTTTCCAACCAACAGTTTGGTTCATTTTCAGCAGAGTTGTTGCTGCACAACAACTCTCTGGATCCAAAGTTGGACACACATGGCACAAAGTTAGACAATAGGATAATATTACAAGCAAAGGTTAAAAATCTCACCGGTCAACATTTTTCTGTTTCTGCATGCTGCTATCCAAAGAGAGTTAGGGTTAGGTAGCAGCTAAATACAACAAGCCTTTACAATGAACCGTGTAACATTTTTAATTAAAGTAATTTTCGGTAGTAATAAAGATGACACTTGGTCTATGTAAATGAGTTTTCTCAGTGGTTCATTATTTTTGTCAACTTGGGGCCACAAGATTAAGAGTTGGTGAGGTTAAAGCAACAATCTTTCCCATTAAAACAATCAACTGTGTTATGCGAAACAAATGTTGACTCATGACCAGCATAATTTCAACTTTCTGCCATTATTCATTGCATTTAGATTTTTTAAAATCTAAATATGCCAAACCCCTGGCTGCAATCTGAAACCAATCAGTTTTAAACCTGAATTAATCTGATGTCAAATTAATCAACAGAATCTATCCTGTTAGTTTACCAAGTTGGTCCAGTAGAGGGCAGTATTTGTTTGACTAAATCTTTATTACACCTCTACAAAAACTGAGAATTTGACTGAGGATGTTTTTTTTTTCTAAAGACAAACACCTTGTGTGGTGCGTTTGTGGATAAGTTAAAACCCTCTAGTTTTCAAGAAAACAACTTTGATCTGGTCTTTATATTTTGAATATTTATTTTTTTCGCCATGAGCTTCCAAAATCAAAAAGAAGAAAAAAAAAAAAAAATACAATATAAACTTCTGAAAATCAATACACTGAATACTTTAAAAAATTTTTCCCACAGGGTAAGAAACACTGAGCAAAGAGTCTGTGGCTAGTGACTGAGCTCAGTCTTCTTCTCTGCTCTACATTTAGAATATGATGTTTCACAAACGTCGAGTTGCCCTCTCCGCCGTTATAATTTTGTAAAGACATACACAGTTCACTAGTTAGGCATTTTGTCAAAGACAAACGGTAAAGTGACCGCTACGTCTTGGCATTAACTGTGAGGTTTTCCAACAAATGATGTCTAAAATCCACCACTTAGCAAATGATGCACACTTTACCCTCTCCACACAAACAGCTGGCAGTCAGAAGAGACTGAATGTGCACAAATGTAAAGACCACTATAGTTCTGTAAATTGGAAAAGAAAAAAAAAAAAGCAAGATATGAGAGACTTGTTAGTCTTTCATACCCCTAATAGCCGTTCTTAAATAAACAAACAAAAATTGGCATCAATGAAGGAGCCAAATTGCTGGACCACGTCTAATCTGCCCGTTTATTCAGAAAAATATCAATATTGATTTATGATCATTTATGACATAACACCTGCAAAATACAATGAATTGTTTTTATTTCTCTAAACATAGAACAAACATTTATTTTACTGTTTTTTTTTTGTTTTGTTTTTTGCTGCACTTTAAAATAAACGGGCATTTTTATTCTTACACACATTGAAGGCTGAAGTGTTGAAAATAAAAAGTCAGTTTTTTTTTTTTTATTAACCAAAATATTTTAGCAGTTGGGACAAAAAAAAAAACAAAAACAAAAACAAAAAAAAACCAGAAACAAAGAAATAAATTGTCCACTGATAGTTGAGGTGTTTTCCCCCCACAGCAAGCTGCGTATCCTGTGGGCAGAACAGCCAAAGAGGGAAGGTCTCTGTGTCCCATGGTGGCAGGGGCCGTCAGATGTGCTGCATGATTCTCTCGCTCTCCCTACCACTCTTTCTTCTTCTCGTCCATGGATACGCCGCCGGGGCCGAGCGCCACCACCAGCAGCAGGCCACCGATGACCGAGGTGGTCTGGAAGAAGTCATACTTGAGGAAGTCGTGCATGGGCTTGTAGGCGGGGATGGTCCAGAAAGCGTTGAAGTACACGTTGATGGCAAAGAGCCACACTACGAGGGTGAGGGCCGCCAGTTTGGTTTTGAAGCCGATGGCTACCAGGATGATTAAAGCTGTCCCCACCATGTTCTGCAGGATCTGCGGTAAAACAGGACGAAGTTAACCTGAGGAACAGCTGATTGGATCACAACCAGGTGATATTAATCTGAGCTGTCTTAAGATATTTTGTTCTGCAGTGCTCAGATTGACACAGGAACCAATGTAAGGTTCACAAAAACAGATTAATAATAGCATATTTTAATGAAACATATCAAAATACAACTGGTTGGGGTGAAAATTGAATATTCCCGTGATAAAAATATCATTACTAGATCTGTTTTTAGTTGGAAAAACTCTTATTTTAAATAGTCAACTCTAGAGGTCAGATTTTTTGAAAAAAAAAAAAAAAAAAGGCATTTATCTATTGATTTTCTGTCTGTAATTTAAAACAGAAATGACTGCAGCAAAAACGTGATGTGACAAATCAAGTTTTAGAGTTAGACAAAAAATTTGCATTAATCTGCAGCTGATTAAAAGGAAAATCCAACAGAGATATTTCTAAACACTGTTGACATTGTTGTCTTGGGTTTTCCCTGCCTAATTAAATATGATGCAACATAGCATTAAATCGCAGCAGGTCTGCTTGTGTAAATATGTTCTGGGTCTCAGGACTTACAGAGAAGAAGTTGGAGTCAAAGTGCAACAGAGTCATGAACATGAGGACCAGCAGCACTCGGCCGCCCAGCTGCATGTACTGCTTCGGCGAACTCTCCCCCATGGAGGGGACGCCAGCAAACATGCTCTTCCCCTCCGAACGCGATTCCGCCAGCAGCAGGAGCAGACCGCCTCCCAAGGCCAGGTTTCTACCAGGAGGGGAGAGAGGAGTTTCAGTTTTGAGGACCAAACAAAACGAAAATATTATCTGTATTGAATAAGGCCACACTGAAAGTAACAATTGAGCCAGCATCTCATTGCAGTCAAGTCTTTATGTTGCATGTTTGTTCCTCAGGCGGCAATTTTCTGCCCACCAGCTTAAATATTACATGACTCATCTGATGGTTAGCAAGCTGACTTTATCCAGGCAACACATGAATTACAGCATATGCAAACAGAAAGACTCAGACGCAACCCTAAAGGTGTCATTGCACACACATTCAGTTTATCACTGTTTAAATAAACAAGTCCCAACTGGACCTGGGTTACATGTTACTGGAGAAACTAAGTTTTAAAAACAGAAATAGATCATTTACAGAACGTTTTAAATGCTTATTGCAGAGAAGATAAACTCTTTTTGCTGTTCTGCTCCCTAAAGAGTAACACATCAAGACTAAAGAGCTGGCAGTGGTTGGTTAGTTAAACCATTGGTAACTTGCCAATTGTACATTTATTACAGGATTATCCAAGTAAATATGATGTTTCATATGTCTGGAGGAAATTGTTGTCACCCTAACATTGTTTAAAACTAATTTTGGTACAACCTGACACCAAAACACCAGCCTGTAACTAGACCTTTAGGGTTGTTTTTGAAAATAGAGACATTTTCTCTATTTCAGTCTACAAGTTGACAGAAAAAGTTTTCTTGAACGTGATGAGACCTGATCACTGATCCGATTTCCATCCAACCCTAGCATATCGAAGGTCATACGTTTTCCTGTTATTTGGACTTTAATTGAAACTTGAGAATGAGTGACTCAATATACCAGCTTGACACAGAGGAAAACAGAATAATGGACAGGAGTAAAGTGACACCTACCTCATCAAAAACTTGAGGTCCCATAAAATGCTGTATGCAACAGTCTGGTGAAAGGTAGAAATAAAATTAGACACCAGCATATTTTAGGGATTTACTAAAGTATATATAATCAAAGTGCTCTCACCTGTAATGCTATGATACCAAATAATCCAAAGCAGGCATACTGTACAAAATTTCTACTGAGAATGAGGACACAACCACCTGTTGGGACAAAGACCACAAAAAAAAAAGTTATAGCCACTCCCATTATGGCGTATCTTTTAGTCATAAACCTTTGTGTGAAAAATATTCTTTTTGCAGCAATAACACAGCAATAATAATTAAGGTCAGGCTTTCTGTAATAGCCAGTTTGGTAAATAACAGTTTTTCTCCAGAGTTCATCACTGATTCAGGTTCAGTAAACAGACACAGCCACATAGTTACTGGAGTGATCCGACCCGCTTAACTAACTTCTATAAACTTCTTTTAAAGGCTCTGTATGTCAAAACTTTGACTGAATAATAATAAAAAAAACATTAAAGAATTAGGCCTTCAAACTTTAACTAATAAAAATATTTAAAACAACAGAAAAACTAATTTAAAAGAGTTAAATATGAAATAAATAGATTTATAGGTAGAATGACATAATACCAAAAGAAGCATTTCTGCATTAAAGAGGTCAATTGACTAAATATTTTCGTGTCTACTTTGTTAAATTACTACTTCAGTGAACTGTATAATAAATGAATTTGTTATTAATAACTTAATTTATTTTTGATTATCTTGTGTTATTGCTTTTAATGTCAATGTACTACAAGGATTTTTTTTGACTTTCTGAATGTTTGTGTTTAGTTGCATCTTGTAAAGCATTTAGACTCTGTTTTCGAAAGTTGCTACCTAAATAAACTTAATTATTGTTCATATTCACTTCACTATATGACATTTCGCTGTTTATTAGAAGCATTTAAGCGCTCCTTAACAATGTTATTCGTTCATGATAGAAACGTCAGCTTTTATCGTATTCCTATTGTTGAATACAAAAGAGTAGAGGAAACACCTGTCCGTGTAACTTAACCTCAATATTGACCACAAGCTACATTCACCACCTCATTTTAAAACAAAACTGTGCATTGCTCAAGTTGTATACAATCTACCAACTTTCAAACCTATTATGACATCGCCTACTTTTCCCATGTAAACTGACTGACCTTTTGTGCTTCAGTACCTATAACATTCTTTGACACCACAAAAAGCAACTTCATCCCCGCCTGACACTCACCAAGCTGTCCGACGAGGTTAAGCAGCACAAAACACGTAGCCAGGAAGTAGCCACAGTTCCAGGTGGCCTCGATGTAGTCTCTCTGCTCGTTCCACTGGAACCACATGCGGATCCCGTCTTCGAGGAACGTGCTGATGAGACACAGACGTGCCAGGTGGGGCAGGTACTGTTTGGTCACCCGCAGAAACTGCAGAGCACAAAAATCAGAAGAATGAAAATGGGATTGGGTCTGTGGGGGTCTGGAGTAAAAATCTGAAATATTTGCAGTTTCTCAGTTGTGTTAAACCAAAATATTTCACTTAAATATTTTTGCTTTAAGTGAAATATTGAGATATTTTATCAAAGTCTTCTATATTTTGAAATATTATACACAGAGGGTCAACCAAACATTTGGGGATTATATCTGTCAATTACCTTTTGAACATCACAGTGGATTAGAGAAAAGAAAATAAAGGGATATTGTGAATTACTGATGCTTAAACAGTTACTTTAAGAGAAGCTTCAGTTTAAACAGATTGAATTATTATATTTAAACAATGTTCAAGTTAGAAAATTACATAAATACCAAAGGCCTTTTGGGAAAACAAAAACAGTATTATATACTTTAAAGCTCATCATGAAGAAATGATGAATATTAGAATTGTTTTTACATGTGATGTAATGCTTGATGTCATTAAATATACAGGCTGTTTCTTTCTACCTCATTTTGTAATTGTGCTCAAATGTAAACCAAAATTAGGTCTTTTTGTTGAATTTTATTTATAACAAGTGGGACAACAACACTGGACTATAAAACAAAATGAAGCTTGTAGAATGCAGAAGAATGAAAGTTTTCTGGACCGGTGGCATGCCGACAACTGAAATAAAATGGAAACAACAATGTAGGTCATGAAGCTACTAAACAGCAGCAGTTATGAAAAGCTTACCTGCTGAAGTTTAAAATTAAACAGACTAAACACCAAAAACTTGAGACCACATCTAATCTACTCGTTTGAAAAAAAAAGGGGGGGAAAAAGAAAAGACAGCTACCTGGTTGGTCAATTTTAACTGCGTAATCTTCGTGTGTACTAAAATATCTTGATGTACTCATGTAAACGTCAATCATAATCAATACAAAAACAATCAGAGTAACTTAAAGTGTACAGGAATTTTTTGAATTACAAATAAGAATGACTGTGTTTTGTTCTACTACGTTTATGTAGAAAATGAAATGACAAAAACAGCAAACCAGTGTATGAAAACTAATTGTTTTCCTGTAACTGAGCAGAACAGATGGTCACCTCAGACATGCACAGATGACAAACCAACTGGGGCAGGAGTAAAAGCTGTCAGATTTATTCCCAACAGGTTCTCAGTAGGTTCTCTTCTATCGGTGTTATCCATCAATATTTATGCAATAAAACCCTCCTCTACTCTAGGTTAAAGGTTATTTTGTTAATGCACTAATATTCAGATAGTACTCAGCAGAGCAGCAGCGACCTGCCCCCTGATCCGCCCATCTAACAGTCCACATCAGCACAGTCAGACCTCAGCGGCCTATCAACATCCACCAACTCCCACTAGCGCTGTTGTCAGAGACATGAATGGGCCAAGCTAGAGCCAATCTGAGCAAGCCCAAGGTTGTTGCAACAGCCTAGAAATAGACAGTTCTGAAGTGTTATGTCTAAGAAAACCCTGGCGTGGTTCCCATTCTGTAAGGAATGTATACCTAAAATTAATTTAAACATCTCACTTCATGTATATACTCTCTGCATCCCTTTTCATGTTATTTATGCAGTCTACAGCACTTGTGACAAGAATGTAGCTACCACAATAAGTAGTAACTTACTTCAGAGAGGAAATGCAGTTTACTAGCTTGCAAACAGAGTTTAGTGCACACATCTGCTGCAAAATGTCAAGACTGTCCCCAAATCTTCCTGCTTGAACTCACTCTACAACCCAAAGGAAACTGAACACATTATTCTTCCTCTTATGTGTATCTGATCGCAAGAGCCACAGCACAAAAGCTCAAACTGATGTTATCTGTAATGATTTGAAGAGTTATTCCAGCTCAAACTAACGCCATTTAAAAACAGCTGTAGTTTGTAATGAAGTTTCACAGCTAGTTTGCGTTGAAGCAGATTGATGAAGAAAGACCACATGCAAATGCTGAGTTTAGTAAATGGTTCATGTAGTCTATTAATGAAAGAATAAGAACCACAAACCAGGTATTTGTGTGTGTGCGTAGAAAGATTAAGGCAGAAATAAGGTGTTGACCAACACTGGTGAGATAATCCAAGTGGTTTCACAACTACATGCTGGTATAGAGGAATAACGCAACAATACTAAAAAAAAAAAAGGCTAACTAAAAAGCAGGTAAAATGCAGTAATCGGCCAGGCAATTGTTAAATTAGTCAACAAATGCCACTTTCATCTGGTCAGTGTGTCTTCATAATGCTATCAAATGAGGCACATGACAGGAGCAGGCATTCCTAAATACTCTCATCGTTCCAATTAAAACACAAGTAAAAATCTTCGGTTTGTCCCAGATTATGTTCATGGGTGTCAAAGTGCTCAAGAAAGAAGAACGAAAGCTGTAAAAATGTTCAAGGAAACGCTCTGAAGCCTCACTTGACTCACATGAAAACTAGTTAGCATGCTAGCGTGCTAACAGCCGCTAGCATGCTAGTAATGAAGTTACCTGGTCTGCCACGTCTTCGGCTTTGTTCATTAGGTCTTCCTGCCCCATTTTCCTCCAATGTTACAGTTGTGTTTTTAAAAAATAAACCGTGCCGCACAATGTAGGGTGCCCTGGATTCGCTTTCTCCAGACTGCGTTCCTCCCAACGTTATTTAGTTGCAGGTTTCCCGATAGCTTCGGACGGACGCAGAGAAAGGCCGCCTCCGCCCCACAATGCGCCGCGATTTGACGAAGAGCCCCCCTGCATGGTACTGCAACCTCAGTGTGCCACGTATACTGAACCGGGCAGGGGCTTCACAGCCACCCGGCATTGTTTTCATGGAGACAGGAAGATGAAGTAAACAAGTGTTTATGCACAGTAACTATATCGAAAATAATTACATGACGTTAAATGTTTCTTCACAGAAAATCACAGATAAAACTGGCAGTACAGAAGCAGCAATGACACAAGATTCATTCAAAGACGTAAAATGAAGGTAAAAAAGAAAGTAGTCACATTTTAATGGGTTGAATTTTTATTAAGAAACCAGTTTGTGCAATTCAAGTGGTCATTTCTGTTGATAAGATGGAAACTCAAAGTTTTGAAGAACATTTGAAAAAAGAGGCTGACAGATTTTTTTAAAATGTGTCATGCAGAAACTTCTGCTATTGATTATAAAATCCTACTGAAGACTTGGTAGTTGTGCATAAGATAATCATAGAGATATTCCTCAGGGAAGGAGCTGTCACTTGATGGATTGCTTCATGCAAGTGTTAAAAAGTTAAGTGGAAGGAAAAAGTGTCATAGAAAAAAGGTCCGTAATTTCTACATGTATTAACTGCATATACTGTGCAGTACACTTATGAACATACCTTTCATCAGACTGACATTTCTGTATTAAAATTATTTGACTGGCCATATTTTTTTTTTTTAGTGAAACCTGAAATGTGGTTTTCATCAGCTTCAAGCTATAATAATCAAAACAGAAAAAATATAATATTGCATGTAATGCATGTTTATATAAATTTCACTTTTAATTTGAATTATTAAATTACATTGACAAATTTGAGATCCAGCTGAGGGTGTGGAACATATTGTTATTGAGAGCTTTACTTTTGAAAGCTCTCAATATTAGTGGGAAGATATTAAATATTAATATTTTAATATTTAATATCTCCTATCCTTCATTTAGACAACAATATACTTCAACTTAGGAATCAAGTTGAGCAGTGCTGTCAGTGACCCCTTCCTTTAAATTAGGAGTGTGACATTAGGGACACATGGAGGGCAGTTTGTCCTGAGGATTAAAGTTTGAAACCACTGTGTTTGCATAATGCAAAGTCATAAAGAAATCATAAGTCTATAAAAGTGCTTCATTTGAATGTGTTATATTCACAAAGCATGTTCCATGAATTTAGCTAGCTGCAACGACAGGACAAAACATACAAACCAAATAAAACATGGCACAGTCTAAACAATGCTGTATTTATTTACAAGTGCATTGGATTAGAAATCACAAAGAACTCCAACTGATTCAGGGAAAAATCATTTTATGTCATAAAACCAGCTTTGCTGACATCATGACTTCAGAAACATAAAGCATTTTCCAAAAATCACTTGCATCCTTATTAATGGATGTGCAGAGTTCAGGCTGGTTTAAATACATATTCTAACTGGGTGTCAGTGTTGACTCCTGACAGTTGCCCAGCTATAAAAAAGACACTGTATGTTGGTGTTTTCACAAGTTACTTTCCATTTTGGGCTGTTTTGTGTTTCTTGTTTCGAGTTTTCCACCGGTTGTTTCTGAATTTTTTCTGGAAACCACCACCTTGGACCTACAACATGTACAAATGAAAACAGTTACAAAAACAATTAACTTCTGGTAAGCTGAACAATCAAACCACATTTGGCACTTTAACAGTTCGTTTACTATAATTGTGCTTAAAGTTCTTAAAGCATCTCTCTTGTGATTCTGTGTTTTTACCCTCTCTGACGGACCTTGTGTTACACCTACTCCTTAATAATGAAGCTTGACTAACTGATACAAAATGTCAAAAGAGATATATTCACAAACCTTTTTGCGCTTCTGCGCCACCTGTGTGTCGACTTCCATTTCCTCGTCTTCATCTGTTTGAAAATCATTCTCCTCTTCATCATTTTCTCCACCTGCTGTGCTTTCTACCGCCGGATCTTTTAAAGAGAAGATGGTAGCTGTAGGAACACAAGAGCAAATTAAGCTGATCGGCATTCAAATTGTTGAGCTTAAACACTACATAATACCAACTTCTACTGCAAATATATATTTTAACAAAATTTGGGTGCAGAAATTATTCTTCTTGATCCATTTTCTTCTGTCACCCAGGGATTTGAACATAGCTTTAATGCTTTTCCCACTGAGCCGGATGAAGAGGAGGACTTATTTTCCCACTAAGCCCAGTAGGACGACATCAAGGGAAGCAAAAGAAATTTCCAAAATATATTATTTAAGAACTACAACAAAGAGTGTTGTAGTTCCAAAAATGGCACCCTGGAATTGCCAAGAGATTTAAATGAAACAATTCATGAACTTTACTAAAAGAAAACAAAATTTACTGCAACAGGCAAAGATCAAGGGATTCCTTTTCTTTTTGGCTAATAATTTGTGCCACTACTTTTGTGATCAATTATTTCTCAGCATTAGATTTTTCCATCAACAGATAAATATTCTTAAAGTGTCGATATTCAGGGAACAATTATGCTGCTGCAACAAAAGACCATCTTGTGGCAATAAATCCACCTGAGACAATATGTACTGACATGGGTAGAGGTCGCTCATGCTGTCTTCTGAGTCGCTGTGTTCTTCCTCGCTGGATGAAGGTTCCCACATGCCGTTAGGTCGTCTTTTTGAGGACTGATTCATTTCTTCTCCTGTGTTTTTGGGCTTCTTCTGTTTGAGTCTGGCTGGAACAAACTCAATTCCCTGCTGCTTACACTCCTCATCTGTAAACACACACACAAAAAGGTAACTCATCAATTACCATGCTATTGCTCATTTTCTCATTCGAATACAAACTCATGTGCCAGTCTGTCTTGCTCTGTTTTTGTTTTTATAATTTGCTCACAAGTAGTCTTTGTTATTTTTTTTGGTTTTTTTTAGGAGATATAAGGAAGCAACACATACAAATATCCTAATAAGGGTTTGATTTAGAAAGAGCAGAGTAAGAATGATAGATTTCAGCAAAAAACACATCCTCCTCTCCATAATCAAATAATCTAAACTTCCTTCCTGAATGATTCAAAATGTTATCTTTTTTGTCTTGCATGCACTGACATGCAGACACCCATTAAACCACCAACTCTTACAAAGCAGCATTCATGTAAATAAGTGGTGCACTGACATTGAGAAAGGGCTTTCTTGAAACGTTTCCCACTGACGTGTCTAAGGACATGATCTGCCTGCCGGTTGAGATGTCTCAGGGTCAGTTTGCAGAAGAGCCGATTGCTAGAAAAAAAACAAGACACAGATCAGAAAATGTGATCCAAGTGCAGTTCGTACCGAATAAGCACTGCGGAAAAAGTAACACAGACGAGAGGAAATCTTACGGTTGCTTCGAGCTTGAGACAATGTGTGGCTCATACTGGCTGTAGTTGAACTCTGCTTCTGCACTCAGTTTCTTATATTTCTTTCCTTGGATAAAGGAGCGCAGCTCCGCCAGGCTGCAGGGCAACTCGTGTCCATTTAGGGTGCATTTGATCTGCAAACAAATGTTAACTAGCATTAAAAACCGACCAAACAGCTGCATTTGACTGAACAGGTAAGTTAGCATGCTGCGACATCACGTTTGCAGAAGTACACGTGTGTTTTGAGTGATATTTAGCGGATTTCTTGAAAACCTTTTTGCCATCTGTGAGCTGGAAAAAGGGGTGATCGGTTAGAAATGTTCTGATATCCGCAGGTAATTCATCCATCTCTGAAAAACACTGCCAAACAAATCCCAGCGTGTTGTGAGGACGCCACCTCCCAAACAGGAAGCTAACGACACGTGGTTTGATGTTAGTCTCTGTTTCTCCGTGTCAGCGCCCTCTACTGACCAAAGTCAGAAAGGACAACCTTGTACTCTTATTTAATTTAGAAAATTAAATAAATATATTAGATTTTTATTACAGTTTTTAGGTAAAAAAAAAACAAACAAAAAACTGTAATATCAACATGTCTTTGTTTCTAAATATTTAATTGTCATAATATCAGCATTAAGAATTTATTTGCCAATATTGCTTTAGTTATTGGTTTTGCTGGATTGAAGTGTTGTACTGGTTAATGAGATGTCAGAAGTCCATTAGTAGAAATATTATTTTATTATTATTTCCATGCTCAGATATTTTGAATATTATAGACGTTTTTGCTGGTAATGAGGACAAAATACTTTTATGTATGTATGTATGTATGTATGTATGTATGTATGTATGTATGTATGTATGTATGTATGTATGTATGTATGTATGTATGTATTTATTTATTTATTTATTCATTTATTTATGTTCTTACATAGAAAAAAATATTCCACTTATCATTTTGCACTTCAGCAACCTTGAGAACCTTAAGATAATTCAAAACTGTGAAATAACTAGATTTTTATTTCACTATTTGATTGTCTCGTATTTTTTTTTATGAATGATTTGTTCATTTTATTAATCTAATTATACGTCTGATAACTTAACAGATTTGAATAATTATAGATACACTACCTGTATTTGTACCTGTAACATATATAGTAAATAATTACTCACTAAATTATTTGTAACACGTTTGCATGTTTGAAACCTGACAGTAAGAGGCTTTACGCAGAGCGTCAGGTCAGCTGACGGCTCAGCTTCGGAGAGAAGTGGAAGTAAGAGTGTTCACTTCGTACATCTTTTGTGAAACTATGAACGGTATTGTAAAAGCAAAACGTGTCTTCGTATTAACAGAATGAATCACGTCCATAAATTTAAATGAATTCAAGTAAGTTTTAAGTTTTTATATCTTTCTTGAGGAATGATTAAGTATTTGTTTGATTAACTCTTGTGTACAAAAATTCCTACACAGTGAGTCCTCTTGTTTCGCCCTGAAATGCTTCCCATTATTTTCCCACAATTCATTGGGTCGGTGCAAAAATATTAGACAGCTGGTTGATCGGATATACGGGGCTTGTTTTGACTTTTTTTTCTGGTAGAACACTAATATAATCCGTAGACAAGTTTAGAGTATACATCAAAAATCGAATTCCTTGTTAATTCAGATAAATTTAACCGAATCAACTCCGAATAACAGTGTCTTCACTGATGACAGTTCTTGCTAGCTGAAGGTTAGCAGCAATAGCTTTGCTTTAAGCTAACAAGGGAAGGACTTTAAAAACATGTCTGGACCAAATGGAGACCCAAACATCTCCAGTGAAGACGGCATCATCAACGACGACGACGAATTTGGCGAAGAAGGTAACGCTCGCTGATTATTACATAATATAGCGGACAATGAGCCTCAATTTAATGTTTACTACATTACTTGTTTCTTACTTTATGAAACACTCTGCTTAAAAACCTTGGGAGAAAAACATGAAAACTGGAACTTTATGAATGGACCAGTGTTCAAGCTATTTGAAAATGATCCTGACTGTGCCACACGCACACATTGAGGCTTCATTTATGTTCTACTTTGTGTTTAGTCTTTCACACAAACTACCATAAAATGGACTAAAGTTGTGCATCGCAAAGTTTAAGTAAACCGTGTTTGTCCTGTGCTTGTTTATCTACAGAATACGCCGCGATCAACAACATGCTAGATCAGATCAACTCCTACCTTGATGACCTGGAGGAGCGCAACGACGCACTTAATGGAAAACTGCACGAACTGCTGGAGTCAAATCGACAAGCCCGTCTGGATTTCAGGGCGCAGCTCACCGGCTCTCCAACCCAAGAGGAGCATCACGCCGTGGAGCAGGAATCTTTACCAAGCCAGCAAAACCAACATGAAGAAAATCAGTGACAAGATCAAAGAAATGTGACAGGACAGAGCTGATCAAAGTGGATTAGAGTTGCTATAAATTCTGGTTTCCCTTAACAAACTTGGAAAATCCAATCAAATGTGTTGCTGCTCTAAAAAGCTGCATTCATCCAGATATTAGCTCAAGTTAGATCCTATTGAATATTAATCATGCTTCAGGCTTGTGTGTGTGTGCGTATAGATATATACATATGGAAATAATTGCGTGACATTGTCTTTTGTTCCAAGATTTAGTCTAGATGTTTCATTTCTCTTCAGCACCATCATAGATTGATGGTGTCAACGTCCTTTTACTCATTTAATGTGTAAGTTTAAAGAATTAAAATGACGTCAACACATTGTGGGAATTGTCAGACATTTTAATATAAATTAAGATTACTCTGAAACAGAAAACAAACAATCAAAAATACAATAAACTTCCAGCAGTTAAAAAACATCCCCTGGTTGTTTATCTCAATTTGTCAGTAGCTGAATAAAAATACCATAGGAAACATACAGCTTTATTCAAAACTACCATCTATGCATTTCTCTCGCTCCCCTGAACTATTCAGGTTTGACGTGTTAAGAGTAAAGTTCAGCACACGTCTTTATTCCTTCAGAAATAAAGAAAAACCCAACATGTGACAATCATACTCGTCGCCATGACTACAAAAGCTGCTACACGTGTCAGTTTTTTTTTTATTTTATATTTTTTGCCTGTGTGTGGTTTCAGATATTCTAAACTAGTATGGAAGATGAAATGTTTCCAGAACAGAAAACCAGATAAAGAGGGAAGTGACATGTTCTCTATTTCAACACTTGCAGTTACACTCTTGTACATCCTACAGTATGTAACTAGTGCTTCAAAACTGGAAAGGACAGTTTGGAGCAACATCTTGTTACACAAACATTTCATGAAAAAAAATTCAAATGCATTTCTATGAAAGGAAAATGGAACAAGGGGAAACTTGAGTCAACTATTGCAAACTATATTGTGCTGTGGATGCTCATAGTTGCCTTCAAGGAACTTCATAAGGAGTAAATGTGACACCAGCTGGGATTCAAATTAAAATCCCTCTCTGAGGCTAGAGTAGTTAAAATGTGGATTATTAACATCAACTGAAATAATTTCAGTATGAAATGTCATGATCTAAATTTAGATTCAGACTGGTGTGTGAAAGACTTTGATGTGCTGTTGCTGATCTTTTTTACTGCGTTTAAGTAGCCCTGGTTTGGTCAGTTTTTCAGGTCTCCACAACAACGCAACTATTTTAAAAAGCTACAGATGTGGCCTACTTTTGTTCCCCAAAATGTTAACAGAAAGGAACACCAATGTGCTGAATCTAACTATGTAGCTGATCCATCTGTCACAATCCAAAGTGCAACTTTTAACACTTTCAAAACGACTTCAACTTGTTGAACTGTTCATGCAGACCACATTCCAGCTTACTAAAAGCTATTTTGAGGTGAAAAATGTTTTCACTTCACCATCAGTATGGACTTTGACAATCATGTGGCAATAAGGGTGAAGGTATGCGCTCCCAGGTCTCCTGGCCTGAGCACAGCAGGGAGGACCAGCGTATATCTTCTATTGCAGTTGACATCGTACAATTTTTATGGCCTGAGAAAACTGTTACACTTCACCTGAAATTTAAGTGAAATTTTACCTCTGGAATTTGAAGTCAAACTACAAGCCCTACTTCTGCACAACCTGTACCTACTTTAAATTGCATTGTGTAGTTAATAAAGCGAGTACCAATGCTTTTTCAAATTTGACTTCGGAATAATACAATCCAGTTTCAAACTGCTAAACAATGTTGTTCTCCCTACCGTCTTGGTGCAATGTGTCAGTATTAAATGCCCAAAAAAGCCTGTTACGATGTACTATAGCTCCATCTACTGGTGATCTACCACGAGGATATTCTCTGTAGCTCATTTTAGATTGTAGTGACATTAGGGTATGGCTTACAAATAAAATTCAAATGATTATTTTATAGCCAAAAGAGCCTAATTCACAACTGATGGCAAAAGCCTCCATTTAGGAACTGTTACTTTCCCACTCTGAGGAGGGATCTTCTACTGTTTTCAGTAGCCAGTCTTCCTGGTTTTTGGTGCGATTCCCTTACACTTCCCAGTAAGGAGGACTGTGTCCCATCGTTGCAAAACATTACATGGTTTCATTCCTTCATGGTGTTTCAGACTCAGCGTCTGTTTGCGGCCCTCCCTGACCGTCGTTTACCTACGCTTCTTCCCTTTCCTCCACAGTTCTTTTTCCCAGGGCCAGCAGGAGCTTCCTCCTCCTCTTCCTCCTCTCCGTTTGAATCCCCAGCAGCAGCTGCAGGCACTGAGTCTGCCTCCTTTCTACTGACAGCAGCCAGAGCAACTGGACTCTCCTCGTGGTCAGGACTGAGCTGTTGGTTGAAGTCCAGCGAGATCGAGGCGGCCTCTGAGTCTTTCTCTTTCAGCCGATCTTCTTTCTGTGTTTCCAGTTTGGTCAGTGAAATTAATTTTGTAGAGTTTAGGCCATCGGCTTCACTCGTGTCAGTAGTGAGCAAATTTTCTTGTGAACAGTCTGATGCTTCTGTGACGGGTCTGAGGCCATCTGCTGCTGCGATGGATTTTGTTGAAGCCTGAGCATCTTCATCTTTTTCTCCAACCATAGCTTTGTAGCTCTGTGAAGCAGAAGAGAAAAGAACATTCACCACTAATCCAAAATGGTGCTAAACATCCATAGCTTGTTGTTCATTTCTACTGCAACACATTTTGTAAACATTTGGTAAATAATGTAATAGGAGCACCTTAAGGTTCTCAAAGTGCTGCAGTGACTTGCAGTGGCTGTGCAAAGCAGAAGATTTGAAGAGGTAAAACTTGTTGCAAAGCCTGCAGAGGAAGCCTGCCACTGGATCTAAGAAACTGGATCCATAGATGGTGTCGGGGTCATACTGCTCATCACTGGTCATGTCATTTAGGGCCACTTCTTTAGCAGCGGGCCAGCCATCCTGTCAAAGTGAAAGGTTCATCTTACTTAAGTAAGACTGAGCTAAAATCTCTGCTGATTTTGACATAAAATTTAAGTCATTGTGAGTCTCACCTGACTGCTTCCTCGGTCTCCTTCATTCTTTTCCGATTCCTGTGCTTCCAGCTCAAACGAAAAACCATCTGTGCCCATGTTGGTGAGCTTAGCCAAAGTCTCACAGCCTTTTTCCTTGATCTGGTAAACATCAACAACAACAAAAGTGTTTGGAACAATGTAGAATGGTGACAGCTTAGATTTTTACTCCTAAAAAACTATTAAAGGTAGGTTTGATCTTACCTTCTGCTTGTGCTCCTGAGAGTGCAGGTGCTCTATAAAGTTCTGTGAGGTTTTGAAGCGCTTCTGGCAGACGGCGCAGAAGGACAGGTCGGTTTTACTAGCAAGCTGCGGTGATTAAAAAAAAAAAAAAGAAGCAGCAGATTCTTGTTAGAACAACAGTTTTCTAACGCCCACGGTGTGAATTTACTTGCCTGAAATTTACCTTGTGTTCCTCTGAGCGCTGGTGGTCCGAGATGCTACTGGTGAAGTGGGTGTGGCAAGCATCACACCACTGCTTCAGGTCTGCTTTTTTCTCTCTGCCGTGAACAAAAAACATCACATGAAGACAACAGGTAACAATGACATGAAGGAAAAACAACAAAGAAGGTTTTTCTGTACTTAAAACTGACCCGTCTTTGCTGGTACCCTGTAGAGACTCCTGCACTCGGGGGAGCAGAGTGACCAGGCAGGCGTTGCTCATGTGTTGGATTTCCATCATCCTCTGCTGGTGGGAAATGCTGTTCATGTGACTCCTGAAGTTCTACAGAAAGAACAGATCGGACTTCAAAGACAGGTTCATAGAGTGTTTCCTCCTTGGCAAAAATCTCAATCTAGTGTTGTGTGTGTATTCCACCTACTTGCTGGTTGAAGCAGGTGATGCTGCAGAGGTAGCAGTAGAACTTGTTTGAACCCTCGGATGCTTCTTCTTCGTCCTGGCCATCTGGAAAACCTAGTGAGGCGTCTTTGTCCTCCTCTGTCGGTTCATTCACCTGCTCAGAACCTTCAGTCGGCCCGGCAGACGGTGACGGCGCTGACAAACCCCCGCAGGCCTTTGGAAATACAGAGAAACTTATACTAGCTGATAACAATTAAGATGTCTCATCATAATAAAGCATCACAATATTTTCTATCTGACAGGAATATGAGTCTTGTGAAGCCAAGTTCAGCTAAAGTCTGCATGCATTCGTTAACTATTTAAATGTTTTCACAATTTTCAGGCATTTGGATCCCAGTTAGATGAGATTAACATGGAAAAATGCAGTCTTCAAAACTTGTGCTGAATTATTTTATGGTAAATTATTCTGTACACACAAATCCTTTAAAATACATTTGTGAAAACTTCTCCAGAACTGAATGAGTAGTTAGATCTAGGATTTTCTACACATTTTTGTGTGAAAATGTCGTACTTTACAGACTTACACATCCAGAGTTCTCAGTCTAGCTCAGCTGTTTAAAAATATAAACACAAAATTCTCCTATGAATTTCTAAATATCACCAGACTGATAAAGTCAGTAAGAAAGGAAATAAGAAAGGATACAAGTAAGAAAAATGACAAAGGAAGTAAAGAAATGAAGACAAAAGGAACGACATAAAGAAAAAGAGAGAGGGAAAGAAAAATTGAGAGACAAAGAGAGAGAGAAAAAAAAACAGAAAAGAAAGACCTGTATTTTTCAATACTGAAATTATATTGTTTTCCAGATTACATAGCAACTCGGTTCTCCCTGTGTGGGATCAACTGCAATTTCAACACGCTATCATAAATTCATTTCATTACATTGTCTTCATCTTGTGTTGAGCTTTTCTTACATTATCAGCTTTGTTCTCCTCTATTACCGCGTCATCCGGCCCCCCGCTGAGGCATTCTTCCTCCTGACTGACGCAGTCTAGGAAAAGACCAGAAGACAGAAAGACATAAATACTGAGCTGGTAACATTATATCAAGATTGCATAAAGAAACTATTTTCTATTTGGTGTTACCTTCTGACTGGGTGCTGTTGCTCTCTGATTGAGCTGTTGTGACCGACTCGGCCACATGTTGCTCTTTCGGTTCCTCTGACCTGAGAAAAAAACCCCCAAAAAACATAAAACTTTAAATGCTGAGATCTTACGATGAGTCATAAAGCCCTGCTCCTTATATTTCACACTGCAGTGAAACAGCAGTGTCCAATTTATTTTTTATCAATGCAGAAGAAAAATGGCTGCACGCAGTACAGCACTCCCTTTGTCATAATTGATTAAGCTGCAGCTAACATCTTCTCAGCATAAAAATGTAAACTGTTTCCCTACAGAAGAATGCTAGTTTGCAGATGATACTAATGTATTTTTTTCGGGAAAAAATATGGATGAAATAATTAAAATAGTACAAAAAGAGCTACTAGAGTTGAAAACATGGTTTGATTATAATAAGTTGTCGTTAAATGAAGGAAAAACTAAATTTATGGTATTCTCTGGTAATCGGGTTTATCATAATGTACAGTTATGCATAAATGGAGTTGAGATTGAACGAGTCTATGAGACAAAATTTTTAGGAATTATTATGGACAATAAACTTAGCTGGAAACCTCATATACAATATATTAGAAACAAAGTTGCAAAAACTATTGGAATATTGTTTAAAATAAAAGATTTAATAAATGTTAAAGGGTTGCATATTATTTATTCTTCTTTGGTTATGCCTTATTTGTCTTATTGCTCAGAAATTTGGGGAAATGCAAATAAAACAGCTACTGAAATTTTACTTAAGCTGCAAAAAAAAGCTGTTAGGCTTATTAATAAAGTGGGATATCGGGAACCAACGGATAAACTTTTTAGTCAAAGTAATATTTTAAAATTTAAAGATATTGTCTATATAAAAATTCTGGAAGTAATGTTTAAAGCATTAAATAAAAGTCTTCTTTTAGGTATTCAGAAATTATTCAAGTTAAGAGAGAATAAATATAATTTGCGAGGTTTGTTTATATTTGAATGTGCAAAAGAGAAGAGCCAGATAAAGTCCAGATGTATTTCAGTTATTGGTGTGAAATTGTGGAATGAACTGAATGATGAATTTAAGTTATGTCCTTTTTTGGTGAACTTTAAAAGAGCTTTAAGATGTAAAATAATAAAATCTTACGCTATTATTTAGATTTATATATGTATTATGGAAACTTTAAAAGAGCTTTAAGATGTAAAATAATAAAATTTTACGCTATTATTTAGATTTATATATGTATTATGGAAATATCCTGGTAGGTTAAAGGGTAAAAACAGGGTAGGCAAGAATAAGCTTAGCTTCAGCCTATTCCTTTTTTGGTAAACTGTGGGTTATCTATTGTTTATTGTTATTTATTTATTTATTTATTTATTTTTTTGTTTCTGGTAATGTGGACAGTTTACCAAAATAAAATAAAATGAATGAATGAGTTTCCAATTGAGTCACTAAATAGTCAAGTTTCCTTGGGGATATGAAAATATATCACACTTCCTCTGCCCAAGATGGAGAGAGCCACTACTATTTTTTAAATGTAATCATACAACCTTTAGAATTATGATATAAGCAAAAACATGCGAGTTATGGAGATGCTTACATTTTACATGAGGAAAAACCTACTAGAAAAGCTTTTCTTTGGTTGTAAATGACACTAAATCTAAAGCAGAAAGAACATTTTGTTGTTATTTTAACGATATGACGGATGCATACAGAGCACCTGAGGGTGGTGCTTTGTTACTTCATCACTTTTAATGTTTTAGTGTCTAAAAATCCTTATTTGATGTGAGCACCAAAGGCCTGAAGACCAAACTAAATCAAATATATTAATGGGATACAGGGTGAATGAAAGGTACTTGAACCACAACAGTTCAGCAAATATTGTATCCAAGCAGTTATTTATGATTGCAGTATAAAACACATGGGTATCAAGATGATGGCTGTGATTTGTTTCTACGTTAGGCTCATTTAACTGGTAGGAATGCTTCTTTTTTTGTTACTGTAATTTGGGTACATATTTGATTTAGGACTATAATACACAAACTTCTGTCTCACCCAAAATAGCCATAAAATTGACTGTGAGAGACAAAATCCACAGAAATATTATTCAGTTTTAGGGCCTTCATCCATCTTTTACCTTGCAGTACCAACTCCACCGGCCTGCTGTATTCAATATTTGTAGAGATAATACATTTTTTACATATAATGTAATGAATAAGAGTAAGATAAAAAATGTTTGCATACCCTTCTGTCTTCTGCCGCTTTGCCACTGGTTCTTCAAGCTGCTCCTCAGAGGTCTGGCTATTCTCTCCGCCCCCAGCACCATCTGTGAAATTTAAAGACAAATACATCCTTACCACTTAAGCATGGGCTCTGTGATATTTCACTGTACAGACCATGTTAAGCTGTCACCATGGCAGCATGAATGTACCTGTTGCAGCCTCGTCGGTAGCTTCATCTGCACTGTTAGCTGCTGCTGCTGGTGGGTTGTCGGTGCTTCCTGCAGACATTTGCTCACTGTCTCTCTTCCTGTCTGCCTGGCGAGCTGCAGCGTCCTGCTCATAGAGACAGGACAACAGCTTGCTATTAAAGCTTTCTTCAACAAATAAAGACGTTCTAAAGAGAAATACAAACAAATGAAATGTCAAGGTAAGGCACACGTAGATTTAAATTCTGATTTATGAACGATATTAATTTACTAACTCAAAAAGGGAGCTACAAATTTGCTTAATATAATTTAAGTTCTGATTCACTTTGCAATTGAAAACACAACATTAATAGTAATTCTGGGTAAGGAATTGTTTAATAACTAAAGCGCCTAATCTGTAAAAGTATTAAAGCATCTTTAAAATAACAAGTAGAGCCTTCCAATTAATTTCAGATGTACTTTAGTTTTTTTTTTTATAGACTGCCAATTCTTCAAAAACTTTGTTGCTTAATTAAAAGCAAAAGTATTAAGTTCTGAAATTCTGGAAATAGTTTTTATATATGCACTTGCAGCATACATAGTTATTTTAAATTATGAGGCATTATGCTAAGCTAATTTCCCGTACTTTGTCAAAATAAGCTTAGCATGTTTTATTGCGCAAGATATTAAAATGCCAACCCTGCTGCTCTCTACATTCATAGATCAAGAGTTTCGCCAACACAGAACAATTCATAAATGATTCTTTTGTTATTACTGTGGCAGAGATGGAGGAAGAGGAGGAAGCGGTGGCATTGAAGAAGCGAGTGTGTGGGTGGAAGGGCCGTGCAGCCGGGAAACCCATGATGGGGGATTTGATGGCCATTCCCATGGGGACTGGGCCGAGAAGTGATGACCTGGCCCCTGCGGTAAAGAACTGCCGGAACTGCTGCCCACCCATCCCAAAGCCCCGCATGTTGCCTGGATGAAAGCACAGCATGAGGGCAGACAAATGGATGTACACTGTTAGTAATGTACAGCTTTAAACTGCGACAGAAAAAGCAACCTGTAAATTGTTGTACTTTAAACAGTCCACACTTTCTTTATTTCACCAAGTTACAAAGATTAATCCAAGCTGCACCTTGCATCTGCTGCATCAGGATAGCACTCTGCAGCATTGGATTGGGGGCAATCAGGGTTGTTTGGGTTGTCTGGCACAAGTTGACCATTCTGGGCGGAGGAGCCGTCTGAGTAGGAACAGGAATGGCGCTGCAAAAAGAAAAAAAAAAAAGTAGTAAATATTTAACAATATGCATTTCCTCTTTCTGTCAGCTTTCTCAAACTTTTAATTTTACATGGAACATCTTGGTTGGAATAGCTAAAAACAAAAAATTGAGTGGAAGAAAAAGTTGCATTATAACTGAACACACGGGAGACAAAAGTTCTGTTCAAATGGAAAGCCAAGATCCTCCACAACTCATTTCACATCAGAGGTTTTTTGGGGCACAAAATAGTTAGGTTTTCTAATTTTAAGACAATTTACAACAACTTCGTCAAACATGGAAAAAAAAAATAAAGGTAACTGACATTCAAAAAACAAGATGTGACTAGACTTCACAACAATAAAAATGTAGAACTACAGTGCAAGTTAAACAATATGTAAAATAAAAGTTCCACCCTAAAGTGGAAGGTAAGTGACAGACGACTTCAACATTTTATAATAGTAAAAATCTTTAAAGGGTTGTGTGCAATTACACTGAGGCCAATACTTTGTAGATCCCCCTTCCTCTTCTCCAGTGTACTGAAATAGCTCAAATTAAGTTAAACTGGATGAAAAGTTTATTTAAATAGCTATTTTCAGGACTTGCAACAGCTTCTCAATTGAATGTGGGTTTAAACTTTAACCATGCCATTCTTGAACATAAATGTTTTCATCTAAATCATTCCATTGCATCTCTGACAACAGGTTGAGAATGTATTCAAATTTGTGGTTTAAGGGGATATGATATAAAAATCCTGAAAAGATTTGATAACTGCTGCAATCAAAGGATTTTAATCACTACGGATGAGATTACAAAGCGATGTAATAGAGGTTTTGTAGGTACTTCTGTGGCTATTGTTGGTAGTTATGGCTAAGCCGCCAGCGGTTAGCACATTTCCACCAAAGGCCCCACAATCCCCGGGGTCGAGTTAACGGTCTTACCGCGGAGTCTGGTGGTGGTGACCGACATGGTGAGCGGGAGGCGGCTGCGCTGGAGGAGGAGGCGGAGGCTGCTGCTGGAAAAGTTGCTGCAGATGTCGCAGGTGTTGGTGGAGCTGCTGTTGTTGTTGCTGCTGCTGCTGATGGATGTGTGGGTTGAACATCGCTGCAGAAATAACAATATCCTCCGCTGGCTCACAGTGAAATGTCAGACACGGGAAGAGAGATGGAAACGTCCCTACCGCATGGGAACCCTGATGCAGAGGAAGAAAGACTAGTTTTCATGTGTCCTTGAATCCGCTGCATATTGTCAAACACACTTTATAACCCTGCGCACACTCAAATTTCACGCCGCTCTCATATTTCAGGGCTAACGCTAGCTTAGGTCATTTACGTTAACTTTACACTAATTTATCACCTTAAAACACCTCAGAAAGAAAATATGTTGTAAGCTAACATATTTTTCAATAGACTATAGCGTCATCACATAGAAGCAAGGTACCAATAGTTAGTTAATAATAATTGCACCTGTTTTAACTTGAGCGAAGCTAATGTTACATTAGCCATCAGGCACACTGAAAACAACAGGTTAGCTTAGCATAGCTTTCGCCTTGCCAGTTATTACAGTAATGTGGCCGTCTCAAATAACTTTTGCATTTTACCTCAGGCCTCCTCTAATTCTGACGGAAAGAACGAAATGGGAACGCTGGTTTAATATCCAGCAAAAGTCATAATGTAGAGTTATCCTCGCTGCAAACCTGCTCTCCTGAAATCCAAACCAGACTCAGAAAATAAAAGAAAGTGGAGGATCATATCGCCCCCTAGCGGTTGACCCAGAAATCAAAACAGAATTGTAAAATTATCATTTGTATTTTTTTTTATTTAAAGAAAAAAACGACTTAGGGGCTTTGCTCTGAATTTGAAATATTTTATTTACATTTTAAACTTAATAATTTGTCATTTGTAATAAAGAACACTGGTTCTGACTGTTATTTTGAAACCAAATGCTGATTTTTGTTTTTCTTTTGAAACAAATGTTATCAATGTACGCGCGTGCAACAATCAGGCACGATTTAATGACGTAAGAATAACACTGTGACATGGTGTTTATGAACCTCAGCAAAAAAAATGTTTTGATAAAACACGCCACCAGGAGGTTCATTTTATGTACTGCAGGGATCCACCGATGGAAGAGATCATCCTCCTCTTCCTCCTCCTCCTCCTCCTCCTCCTCCTCCTCCTCCTCCTCCTCCTCTTCCTCCCCGCGGTGCTTGTAGAGGAGTATCGTGGAAAGAGTCCTGTCTCTCTGAGGTGATCTGACACACCAAGGAAGACCCGCAAATGAGGGAGCAAAGCGAGAAGTGAAATAAAAGCAGACACATAAAGCTGCCTCTGAAAGACAGGCTGGCCTGCGGGGGACGAAGAGGACAGATAAATAAACCCGCTCCTGTGCTGACAGGGAGGATAGACTATCCTCGAGCACCGCAAAGATGGGGAACCGGGGAATGGAGGACCTGATTCCTCTGGTGAACCGCATGCAGGATGCCTTCTCGGCCATCGGGCAGAACGCGAACCTGGACCTGCCGCAGATCGCCGTGGTGGGCGGCCAGAGCGCGGGGAAGAGCTCGGTTCTGGAGAACTTCGTCGGGAAGTAAGTAGCTTTATCCAAGGCGGCGAGGGATGTGCGAGCCCGCAGGCGGCCCAGTTTGCATCTCCATTACGGGACAGGTTGTCAGAGTTCACAGTGACCAAAAAAAGAAGAGCTAGATTGAGCAGACTGGCGCACGGTCATCGTCATCTGAGTTACTCGGGTTTTTATTCCCACTTTCTGTCACTGGCAGCGCGCTGGCAAGCGGATTATGTTTGAGGCCTATAAATCCCCGGGGAAGTTTATTTTTTACTCCCGCAGGATGCATTCACGGACCAGAATTCCCTGCGAGGCAATATAGTAAGAAAAAGTATTAAAGCGTGTTTTATTGTTTCAATTAACAGCAGAAATCCCCCTGTGGCCCCGAGAGAGTCAGATCAGTGCGGGTGTTGACTTTCTGGCAACACCCGCCAGCAAACAGTCCCTGTTTGCTTGTGTTGCTGTGAGAGTGATCCCCTCTCCAGGCCGTTTTAATTCTGCGCAGAGCAGCCTGCAGAACTGATGCTGCGAGGCGTCAGACCGAGTCCAGTTTGTTTTCCTGTCCGTCAGAGCTGCAGTTTCTGCTGAAAGAGACGAAACCAAGCAGAGTGGAGCAAATCTGATCTGTTGTGCGGCAGTCGCTGCATGGTGACCTTGCAGTGAGGGGAAATGAGTCCACCTGAGCTTTGAGCCCTTTCAGCTCAGCTCAAACCATCTGCCCATCAGCAGTGTTTATAATGCTGGAAGTAAAGCTTACTGCACACAGTGTAGCATTGGTGAAACCAACTTGCTTGGGGAGAGAAAAACAAAACAAAACAAAAAAACAACAACCCTGCTTGCTTGTTTTTTTGATGTCATTCAGCATCATGTTTTAAAATGAGCAAGATAAAGCCACATTTGGAGAAAACAAAAAAACATCATAGTAATAACTGACCTCTCTGGAACAACAGATATGTCCAAACCCGGCTTGTGAGTTAGTCCACAGATTTGTAGCAGATCTGTTATTCTCAGAAAGATTTATAGTGTAAGTGTAGTTCACCTACACTGTAAAAAAAAAAAAGGGCACTGTAGAATTAACAGTGTTTAAAAAACTTTACCGTAACCTTACTGTAATTCTATTACAGTTCTACTGCAATTTTATTGCAGGTTTACTGTAATTCCTTTAAAATAGCACAGTAATTATATAACATGATTCCTGTGATTTCATCACATTTTTATCCTAATAAAATTACTGTAGTCCTGTAGCAGAATTACAAAAAGTTGTCATTTTACAGTAGTTCATGAAACTGCATATACTTTGCTAGATTTTAAAAGTTTAAATGTTAATTTGCAACTTAATTTACCAAACTCTCAAAAAACGTTTTATTTTTTTTATTTTAAAAAATCGCTTTATTTCATTGTCAATTTAAATCTGACGAACTGAAGCAAAACAAAATATAGTATTTTGCAACAGGAATATTTGCTTGTTATGTAGAAATCAAAGTATTGGAGCCACAGTGAAAAATACTTTGATCTTAAAACATTTCCCTCATGATAATATGATATTGAATACAATGAATTAAATAATCTCTGCTCAAACGTCAAAGTTTCGGCGCAAACTGCATGTCAAAGTCATAAAAACAATGTTCTACCAGCTTTTCATGTAAAACTTGCAGTCAAAATTCTAAATGTTTGTTTTCTTCTTGAAGGAAGGAAGGGATCCAGCAATGTCAAATATAAAATATTACATATTTTTCAAAACTTTATTGGAACAAACAAAACCAACGTGGATGAGTTCTGAGTTGGTCTCAGTCCTGAACTTCTCCAGAAATCATCAAACGGTTGCTGGAAGATAAAGAAAGAAAAACATGTTTTAATACATGAGATAAACAGAACATTAAACTGCATTCATGTTATTTAAAGACAGACATTAAAAATGTACAGTGAAGCTGTCCAATCACGTCCCGTATACTTTGTATAGGCATTTCAGTAAAGAGCTGCATTTTCAAAACCCAGCTACCTTACTGTATTTTCATGCTGTATCTTTTACCGCCATTTGCCAGCAGTGGCAGCTTACCTCCATCCTAACTGAGAGTAGGCGAACCTCGTTTTCTGCTTACATGTCTGTATTATCTACACATGATGCTCTCATGTGTCTCAAAGGGGAATTATAATAAACGCTTAGATTCCGAGAACAAATTTACTACACAGGTGAAAAACAGCAGCGAACAAAACTCAAAGAAGAATTCAAATAAAATAGTGTTATTGAAATGTCATTTATTAAAGAATGAGAATCTGTTTCAATAATAAGAGAAAGATTAGTCTTTGTCTTTAAGTTTCTTTATTCGAAGGCAAAGCGTTCGAAGACCCGTCTCTCTGAACCCGGTCAGGAGAAGAGCCCTGAATGCAGTCACATCACATCGTTATATAGTCACAGCAAGGAAAAGACCCACCCAAAATCTGATCTTATCTCTATTGCCAGATGGACCACAAACACAATCCTTACTCCCACCTCGTGAACTATGCCTCACCTCTCGGAGGGGAAGATTTCACGGCAGGACAGAGAGCCGGTAAAGATTTCAGGAGAAACTTACAATTCTTCTTTGTCTGTTACTCATGGGTTCTGGGTCAAACAAAGGTACAAACTACATTCCACACATGACAATGGCAAGGTAAGCATTTTACCCAAGATGTCTTCTGGTCTCATCTAAATATTATCTAGAAATTTCTTTAACGGAAAACACAGCAGATATCATCAGTAAATAAATGTTAAAAAATATATATATCATCAGTTTCATCAAAAATGAAATAAGGCTAAAAATTAAATTTCACAAGATGAATGTAAGCATACAATCCTTTTACTAACCATAAGTAAAGTGCAAAGTTAAAAGTCACAAAGCATTTTGTGTAATGGAAGAAAATTACAGTCACCAAAAAATAAAATAAAATAAAATAAAATAAAATAAAATAACAAAAGGAACAAAACAGGCAATATTAGAGTTACACAGAATATAGAAACCCAATCATAGCTGCAATAATGATATAAATTATGGTTGGATGTAACTTTTGATGATTTTTTAAAAAATCATCCAGATTCACACTGTATTTTTCCAGTTGATTGGACCTGTCTCCTAAAGCTGCTTTTTTTCTCTTGAGATTTAGATTTTTGTAAATTGTAAATAGCATGTTCTCTTCATTCACTCAGTTCTACAATTTCCATGAATGTATTTTTCAGTTTTTTGGGTTTTTTTTGGTGCTTCTGGTATTTTTTCCCCTCCTTTTTTCATGTCTAAACACATTTTCTGCATTTATCAGATTTTGTGAATGTTTTGCCATAATCACAGTTTTTTAGATTCCTATTCCTGTCTAATTGTTTGAAGTTTTTTTTTTTTTTGCTTCATGTAATTTTTACACCTCTTTAGAAAGACCCTGATTCAATAACACTTTGTTTTTTTCAAGTGATTAAAGCCCTCTTCACACTCATTTTGGAAAATGCTACGCTGCACTCGCACGGCTGTTGTCATAGTAACAGCTTCGAGCTCATAATGTGTCTCTTTACCTTGGAGACTTGGTAGCAAGTTGAAAACCTCTTCCAAAGAGATATGCAAATCTTTCCAGCAGATGTTTTAGTTGCTGGATATGCAGTTCTTTATCTCTTATTTTTTTTTTAGCGACAGTGTAAAACAGAAACGATTGTGTTTTTATCTGTCAAGTTCTGACGCTGCTCGCTGGCCAATGAAAACGTACAACAGAGTGTGTTCACACATCTTTGTTTCTCCCATTTCTAACTTCTTCTTTCTGTCTTTCTTTGTTCGAAATACAGTTCTTTCACAACGGAGGCTTTGTGCATCCTGTGACAGTTTTTCACTGGGTATCCAGCACCGAAGCATGCTGGAAACGGTGTAGAACAATCATTTCCCTGCATTCATTTGCGAAGCCTTTCATTTAAAAGAAAAGTCGTTTGAAAGGAGTTCAGTCAAGTCCAATTTAAACAGGCAGTTTGTCTCTGAATTGCACGCTGCTGTGCATCTGGCAGGCGTGATTCTAGGGCAAGGAGAGTCAAAGGTTGCTAATTTATTTTGCATCAAAAGCAACGTGTCGTTTGTCCTTTACGGTGTTGGTTCTGCCTCAAGTCCTTTCTGCTGATGTATGTCGAACTGTTTCTATTTAATGTTTACCGTCAGTTTGAACCTTTGTTAATTTCCCAGCCTCTTATAGCTGCTCATTTATTCTCGGCTCAGTTGGATCAAATCAGATCTCAGTGGTTTAATTGCTCTGAATTAGATGGTGTAGTTTATCTCCGTTCACAACAATCTGCGTTGTTTTTTATTCCAGTAAATATTTCACTTGCATTTGTTTTTCTCAGAAAATGACAGCGCGAGGCTACTAATGTTGTTTATATATAGTTAAATAATATGCTTAAAATAACAATAAGGCAGATATCTGAAATGTCAGTCATTTCTTTACTAATGAAATTCTCACACATCCCGCTAATAGCACAGGTTTGATTGTCAATAATATTGTCTTTCATTAATAAAGAGATGAGCAAAGCCACTGTCTTCCTTTTCTGACTGTCAACCAGTTAGTATTTTAAACTCACCAGAGTCTAATTATCTTAGACAAAGCGGGTCTCTTGTGCCGAACACATGCAGCTGCAGCCGAGCAGCAATTAGGACCCGGAGTTGAACGTCAGTTTTGTTTAGTTTGAGGAGTGATTCATTATCCTAAAGTGAAATTAAAAACTGCTAAAAAGCTAATATTAAAAAGCAAATTCCGAAACGAGAACCGATAGTCGTGCAAAAGCTGTTTAGCTTGCATTGTGGGTGAAAATGAAGATATCTTCTGATACTAGGATTCTGAGTGTTGCATTTAATAATGGGACATATTTCTCTCTTGGCTCCAGAATGCATTAAATTTAGTCTGGTGAACCTTTCATCCATCTCAATCATCACTTTCACATTCTGTTTGCCTCATATAAAACTCCACACGTTTCAAAGTTACTTTCAGAACCATGGACAGCGCTGTCTCTCTCTCTCCCTCCCTCTCTCTCTCTCTCTCTCTGTCTCTCTCTCTTTCCATCTCTGTCTCTCTCTCTTTTTGTCTTTTTTCTCTCTCTCTCTCCTATTAATTCCTAAACCCAACAAAAATTGCGTACTATTGCAGCTTCCAGTTATTTTGTCATTTCACAGTAAGAAGTTTTAGTTTCTTTAACTCAATTTAAAATGCTCATGCACAACAACACTTTTTCTAATTCCTATTGAAAGGAAAAAGATGAGCTACAACAGAAACTGACAGTATGCCGCAAATTGAGGTGTGAAAAAAAAAAAACAGGTTTTACACTGATAAATGTTTTCCTGGGATGCAGACAGTTGAGCAGGATGATGTTGCAGCGTTTTCTATGGCTTAGCTAACCTGCTGACTTGCACAACCTAATACCTCGCTGCAAAACTACAGCCTGTGACTCCTCGCTCGCAGCTGCCATCACCATTCCCACCCCCACATTAAGCTGATGATATGAAGATGGTGTTGTGTTACATAACGCTGAGGCAGAGGCCTGGAACTGAGGAGTTGGACAGTGAACTGCATGAAACACTTTATTGTGTCTGATATTAGGAGCAGGGACACCGTCTTTATTGATGCAGAAGGAAGGACAAGGCGTGGGATTCCTGTTTACAAAGTAAACAGATATTCAACCAATTCTGTTTTCTAAGAATTGTTGTCCGCGTTAAATGCTGCATTCCTAAATTATTAAATCAGAAAATTTGAAGAAAAAAAAAAAAAGCTCACTCTTACAGGAACCCTTTATTTCAATTTTGAAATATCGAATTCTGTTTTGCAACTCATATCACATTATCTTCCTCAAAGAGTCGTTGTAGATGTTGATGGCTGTGCATAGGAGCAATCTCCTGCAGTGGTCTGTATCACAGCGGCTCTCTTGAAGCCTCTGACTGAAGACACTGTAGTTGTGAAGCAGTCTAATGAAGAGGATGCCCTGGGTTGTCAGTAATTTCCTGAGCCTTTTTAAGTCATTGGCTCTGATGCTGCTTCCCCAACAGAGAGAATTTAAAGGGAAGATGTTTTCTAAAATGATTTTGTATAAGTACATTTGTATAGATAGGCTTGTGAAAGTAAAAATCATAAGTTGCAGAGGTTTTTTCATAGAAACCTCTGAGAAAGTTCGTGGATGTCGTAAAATGTGTCATTATTCTTCGTTTAGAAGTAGCTTTAAGTGTGGGAAACTGTTGAAACGGAATTGAATATAGATAGGATGAGACAGCATTCGCTGAGAGACAGTGGGGGAGAGGACATCATTTATTGAGGCACTGCTACAGGGGATTACCACTAATCTCTGCTTGCCTTCAATGCATTCTCCCATTGGATGTGACCTAAGCCTCAATTCCCAGCAGGAGAGCAGCTGGCTTTACCACCAACCTTTATCCTGCATGTATATGTGCATTATTTATTCATCACTTTAGAAGCATCCTCTAATTTTAGAGCATGTGGGGGGAAAAAACACAGATTGTTGTGCTGCTTCATTGCTGTCAGGACTCGTAATACTCCACGCATTAGAGGAGGATTAGACGAGGCTCAGTATCCAACCGTGTCTGGAATCGGAAGTGAGGTGATGTACGTAACACAACCAGCAGAGGAGGGGTAGGTTCAGGTTACTAGACGTAAACAATATGTCTCACATAAAACAATACAAAGACGATGTAAAGGAACACGCATAAACCCACCAATTCTTCAACTATGTTTGTAAAACTGTTGCTGCCTGAGAAAATAATAATAAAAAACAATGTATGCTTTAAAAATCATGTTAAATCATGCTTCACTTTAGTGAACTGATAACTAAAGAAAACAATAAGTTACTGGCTTTTACTAGACATTTGTCCATAGTTACAAATAAAGTGCTGCTTTAGACCATTTGCTCCCATAGACAGAGTATATGTTGCCTTTTTTTAATCACACTTCAATGATGCAGAGCTTCAAACTGATTTGAAATAAATCAGAAAAAGATATCAGTTCTAAATTCAACATACAGTTTTGAAATGATGATCTGATTCATAGAATTTGTTTTTCAATCTAACTCCAAAAGAGTCTGGCGCTATGTGAAAAAATTACCTGCTTCCCTTGTTAAAATCAAGGATTGACTGCGAATAAGTACATTTTTGGACAGCTGAGTTGAATTTCACTGTTCACATTAATGCCAGATCTGTAGAAACAAGAAATGTTAAAAAACAGAACCTGTTTCTGAAACTCCTCATGACCTACGGACGATTTGGTGCTGATTTTGCACTTCCACCCCAGAGATAAGACACTTTTTTTTTTTTTTTTAAAGAAAAGCTCTACAAACACTGGCAAATTTTGTCACCACATGTAAGGATTTCTCAAAAGCCTAGAAGGAAAGGATAATCACAAATCTGCAAAACTGAAGGAGATTTGAATCTCTACAGCAGCGGTTATGGTAAATGGAGACGCAAGAGACTGTTAGGACTTAAAGAGGGTTGAGACAAGTGTAGTTTAATGATTTCACAACAGCTAAGTGCTCTCCAAAAGTAGGTTGATGCAACTATGAAAAACAATCTATGGCTTATATTATTTGGTTGTTTAGTTTTATAATTTTTACTCCCCTCATCTCCTTGATGAAAGCATTGTGTGGGTGTTTTTGTTTCTTTTCCCACGTCTCTGCGGGAGATTTAACAATAGAGGATATTGATGCGCGCAGAAGCTTTCCTGAAGCAATTAGTGAAATGATCAGGGATTTACGTAACGCCAGAGAGCGACACATGTATTATTCTGTGGGTAAACAGATAGATGTAAAAATCCTGTTTGTGGCTTTGCTCATTAATTGGAGGATGGCTGCCAGTTTAAGAGGCATAAATGTGTGAGAGGAAGACCTGCAGTTTAGACCATCTGTCCTCTGTGAAAAGTGTCCAACTAGGGGAAACGGGGAAGCATCACCCAGAAAGATTTGCTGGCAGGTAGACCAGATGGGACACAGAAATGCTACTAGAGAGAAGGATTCCCTTTTCTGTGGTCAAGCAGAATAACATAAATTAAATTAATTTTTACATCATTTAATTTTCCTTCCTTTTTCATGCCCTTGTTGCATAATGTCTTTAACAAAGTACATAAAAAATAAAGACATTTGAAATAAACAATACATATTTCAGCAAAGGTTATTTTAACTATGTGTCACTTAAATTTGTAAGTAGTTTTACTGATAAAATCACACAGATGAAGCTGTTTGTTTGTTGTTTTTTTTTATTATTTTTTTTTTTTATGTCAGAACAGAGTCATTTAAGAGAAGCTAAACATTTCTGACCAAATTACCGGTATGTGTAGAGCAACACTTTGAGTGTATTTCTCATCCTAATAAAGCGATGTTTACAAGAACCTGAACCTTGACCTTTATGTATTTAAAAATGTTTTTGTTGCTCTACTGTAAAACTCTAATCTTCATCAGAATTAACAGAAATAAAAGCTTGAAAGCAAATGTCTGTGTGACATAAGACATATTTCACTTTGTGAATTCAGGTTCTGAAATAAATAAACATTTCAATAATACACATTTCTTTCTAAGTGTGGCTGACTAGGAACTGTATTATGTAATAGAAAGTTAATTTTTTTAATACATGTGAAACAGCTGCTTTTCATACACATGCATGCATATTTTTGTTTGCCATTGGATATGTTTATTTCAGAGTTTCCTGTCTTTGGTGGCAGATTGTTTTGCACAGCTTGGCTTTGTAATGTAACAGAGCGTTTAAAACATTTATGTATTTAAACATGAACATACATCGTCAGTGTGAACAGAACACATCAACAATATTCTTAGAAAACTGAAGTCAATGTATGTACAGCAGCACTTTAATTACGCATCAGTGAATGTAAAGAGGCTTGGCAGCTGGCTGAAGTGTCTGCAGTGCTATAGGCGAGTTGACACCAAGGTTGCATAAGTAGGGGGAAGAAAAACACATTTTATTCTTCCAAGTCAGGAAATGTTAATGGTAGTTATTTAAAAAGAAAATACATTTAAAAAAAAAATCCTTAATTTCTACCTTTTATGTTACGTTAATCATTAAATATGTTCTTTGTCTGTTTTTGTGTTACAGGGATTTCCTTCCTCGTGGTTCTGGCATCGTGACCCGTCGACCTTTGGTTCTTCAGCTGATGAACTGCCCCACAGGTGAAATGCATGAACCTTAGAAACATCATTCAAATGAAAAAGATTTACTCGCTCAGCCAAAAACAAGGCAGAAAGCAGGGAGAACTTGATCCACTTCCATTACTGACTAATGTGACTTTTTTATATATTCCGACTCAGAATATGCAGAGTTCCTCCACTGCAAGGGCAAAAAATTCACAGATTTTGATGAGGTGCGACAGGAGATTGAGGCGGAGACTGACCGCATCACGGGAGCCAATAAGGGCATCTCTCCCGTGCCGATCAACCTGCGTGTTTACTCTCCTCATGGTAAGCCTGATATCTGCATCACACATAGATTTGATTATGTTTTATGAGGCTCTGTATGATAAATTCTAACTCTCCCAGATTTCTTAGCAGTCCATTTTGTTTTGATTGATCTCAGCTCTTCTGTTCCCTTTCCTTCTCGCAGTGCTGAACCTGACGCTGGTGGACCTGCCGGGAATGACCAAGGTGCCGGTCGGAGACCAGCCTGCAGACATCGAGGCTCAGATCAGAGACATGTTATTGCAGTTTGTGACCAAGGAGAACTGCCTCATGCTGGCCGTTTCCCCGGCCAACTCTGATCTGGCCAACTCTGACGCTTTAAAAATTGCCAAAGAGGTCGACCCTCAGGGTGAGGCCATGCATGCCAGCAAACCCATGACACAACGGAGAAAAATCAGATGCTTTACTGAAAGAAAATACAAATTTCACTAATTTAACCACAAAGTATTTCTTGTTTTTAATAGTCATTATTGTCAGAGATTCTAAACATGTTTCGATTGCTCCACATGGTTCAAATCTGGAAATATAAATATCTTTCATATGCTGTACATAGAAACCCAATATTTTGGTCAAACTCCTTATTCACACCCTTAATTGAGAACATTCATGTGATCGTGTTGCGTTTATTAAACGTATTTCTGCTCAATCTGTTTACAAACTGAAGGTATGAGGACCATAGGGGTGATCACCAAGCTGGACTTGATGGACGAAGGGACAGACGCTAAAGACATCCTGGAGAACAAGCTGCTTCCCCTGCGCAGGGGTGAGAGCCCTCGAATAAACACTCTTCTTTTCCCTACCTCAGGGCAGCGCAGTGACACATTGTTTCCCTCTTGTGGTAGAAAGGCAGGCATATTCAAAGCCAGTCAAGAAGGAAAGGGGAAAAAAACTGAAGACTGCTGGGGTGAGAGAATGAGAGGAGAGACAGAAATAAATCAGACCTGAGTAAGAAAAAAATCAAGTCATGAAGTTGGAGCAGAGAGAGTTTTTTTTTTTTTAAGAAAAGGGGAAAATCTCCCTGTGGAAAAGATCTTGTGTCTATCTTGTGGGTTTTTGTTGTTGCTGATTCAGTTTTTTCTTTTCCACTGACACTTGGTCAGACCCCAGGCATGTGTTTTTGAATATTTTCATGTTCCTTGTTTTTCCAGCCTGCTCTCCGTCTAATGTCACGGATGTTCTGATTTACAAGGCTGCTGGCTCGGATTTGCATTAGTTATAGAGCATGAAACGACTTTTACCAGAGTGAAGGATCAGGAAACTCAATTGAAGATGAAATGGGATCCTTTTCCCCTGAACGCTCCCAGCTATTTTATTGTCTTCATTTCTTCTCCTGCTTGTCCTCAAAACATGGCGTAGGACAAACGTAAATCTTTTAGTTTGTAAAAACATTTTTGTGTCTCTCTCAGGCTTGTATCATGACACATCTGAATCAGTTAGATCCACTTGTTGGCTAAAGAATAATCCAAGATTCTTCTTATTTTGTCTCGTCTCGAATTTAAGGAAGTCCTAAAATTACCCGGATCAGTTCCTCCTGTTGTAAATCTCAACCTTTTAGACTCAGGCTGATATTTTGCATCCAGGTTACATCGGTGTGGTTAACAGAAGCCAGAAGGACATCGATGGAAGGAAGGATATTAATGCTGCTATGGCTGCTGAGAGGAAGTTCTTCCTCACCCACCCAGCTTACAGACACCTGGCTGAACGCATGGGCACGCCCTACCTCCAGAAAGTCCTTAATCAGGTGGGGGAAAAAGTGTGTCGCTCTATGCTGTTTCGCATTTTACCCAACATCCCTAAAAGTGATAACGGTGACCTTTTAACTCATACAGCAACTGACCAACCACATCCGGGACACCCTGCCGGGTCTGCGGGCAAAGCTGCAGAGTCAGCTCCTCTCCATAGAGAAGGAGGTGGACGAGTACAAGAACTTCAGACCTGATGATCCGTCCCGCAAAACAAAGGCTCTCCTCCAGTAAGCAGACGGACAGATTTAATGTTAAACCCGAGGTAGGTGGATGCTTGCTGATGCTTGTGTCCATATCTTCTTGCAGAATGGTGCAGCAGTTTTCAGTGGACTTTGAGAAGTGCATAGAGGGCTCCGGAGACCAGATCGACACGGCCGAGCTGTCGGGTGGCGCGAGGATCAATCGCATCTTTCACGAGCGCTTCCCCTTCGAACTGGTCAAGGTGGGCACTCTACAAAGAGCATGCATGCACCAATCTGCACCAGTGATGCTTTCCCTGCTTTCAGAATAAGTAACTTACACTTATTATTATTTTTTTATTTTATGATCACAAAAAGAGGTGAATTTATGGCAGGATGTTTGGCCCTCCATTTTTATGATGCAAAAATAAATAAATGAAGAAAAAATGATGACATAAAGATGAATGGAAGGTAATCTGCAACATTTGTTTAATATTGTAAAACTACATTGTTAATAATTTTATACAAATCTGTTAAAGCTGGATTTTTATGGTCTCATTTTCCAGACTCATATTTATTCCCATCTGTTTTTTTTTCCTTTGATTCCAGCTCACATAAATTAATCATTTTGTACAACAGATTTTTTAAAAATCACATAATTACAGCCTTTGTTTATGGGGTACATTGATGACTAAAATAATACAATCCGTTCTGTTATTGCACTGAATCATTGCAATAACAGATTTGTGTTTCTTTTGAGATTTTTTTTGTTCCCCTTTTTTAAAAGTTGCAGAGCAAACTTATGCCTCAGCTCACACATTTTGTTTTACCAAAAGAAGTCTTGTCACTCTCTGAAGCCAGACAAAGTCTCTGTTAATTATCATTTTTTTTCCGTTTTTAGCTTAACATAAATATTAAAATTCCATCCATCCATCCATCCATTTTCCGTCACCCTTCTCCCTAACGGGGTCGGGAGTTGCTGGTGCCTATCTCCAGCTGCGTTCCGGGCGAGAGGCGGGGTACACCCTGGACAGGTCGCCAGTCTGTCGCAGGGCAACACAGAGAGACAAACAGGACAAACAACCATGCACACACACACTCACACCTAGGGAGAATTTGGGAAGGCCAATTAACCTGACAGTCATGTTTTTGGACTGTGGGAGGAAGCCGGAGAACCCGGAGAGAACCCACGCACGCACAGGGAGAACATGCAAACTCCGTGCAGAAAGACCCCGGGCCGGGAATCGAACCCAGGACCTTCTTGCTGCAAGGCAACAGTGCTACCCACTGCGCCACTGTGCAGCCCATATTAAAATTCATTTCTAAATTTTAGTTCCATCCAGCTCTCCCTCAGAGTTGGTTCAGGCCTTCTCAGTTCATAACAGCTTTTTATTCATTGTGATCTTTTAGCAGATTACAGCAAGATAGTGAAGAAAAGTGAAGACAAAAAACCTAAACAAAATGTAATAAACAACTTTTTAGGCGTTACGTTACTGCTGCATCTCCCTCACACGTCTTAGAAAACTTTTTACACACTTGAGAATTTGAGAATGGCGATATATGAGCGGATGCTGCTTTTGCATTTATACATTTCCAAAGAGAGCTTATTATTATTGTTGCAACTCCCCGTAACCTGCTTGACTTTTTCATGAGTTCTGTAAGGTGTGCTCATGAAAATAAACAGTGATAGTTGCAAAAAAAAAAAAAAAAAAAACATGCATGGGGCACAAAAACCTGAAGTTGGATGTAGCCAGAGGCTCAGATACTGAAATTTAAAAATTTGTTCTAGATATTTTGTATTAGATTGGACCAACTTGACAAAATGATACTTGCTCCTACACTGTAAAAACAACAACAACAACAACAAAACGGCTCTAATTTATGGTAAAATACTGACAGATGTGGTTGCCAGAAGTGTTTAACACTTTAACAAAATGAAAAACTCTCTAGATTCTTCTCTACTAATGGCACAATATTTAAAACCTAGTGTGGGATTTGCGAAACTTCAATAAAGGGCGACTTCACAATTTTTATGCATCGGATCACTGCTCTTTATTGAAGTTTCACAAATCAGATAAAGGTTTCACAAATCCCACTCTTGGTTTTAAATGGTCTGTTAGTAAATATTAGTTGAGAACTATCTAGTATCCAGGTTTGAAGAGTCTGGAGTGATGTAGTTTTTTAGCTAGAGTAAATTAAAGGTGCTAGTGAAGGTAGTGAAAAATTAGGCGGTCTACTTTTGAGATTTCAGTCTGGTGTTTAAAAGGCATTATTAAAAGAGAAACCAAAATATCATATCTTTTCAGTGTATGAATCTTTCCTTACTTTCCTGTTGCAAAACAGTCAAGACTAGTTTGTCTGTGCGAGGATTTTTAAATACCCTTTTATTGACTTGTCTGGGAATGTTTTTGGAGCCGGTGGCCTTGCTTAACCCCCCCGCGTCCCCAAAAATCTGTTACATCAGGTTAAATCTGAATGTTCACAGCAGGAAAAACAAGTGTGGAAATAATAACATCAATGACTGCTCAGTTCCCTTTAGTGTGTCAGTAAATCATGGCAAAGACCACGCAGGCAAAAGTGCAGGAGTTTCCCCACCATTTGAGCAACGCCAATCTAAATAAACCTGTGGATTTCCTGCTATGAGACGTTAAACCATCCATCTGACGAATGATGGTTGTGACTCAAATATCCCCTCTACGTACCTGTCCCTCACTTCCTTTCTCTTACATAGCCAGATCGTTTCCACCTCGCCTTTTCCTCCCGGTTTTCCAGCTCTCTCTTGCATCCTCTCTCAACCTCCCTCTGTGGATATAAAACTCACTGTAGTCGACTGAGGCAACATAAAACTTCCCAGTGGGCTTCCCACCGAGGACAGAGCAGGTTGCTTCCTAACCAGAGGGTGGACTGAAAATCCAGGAAGCCTTGGGTGATTCATCATCATGTTTTATGTGTTTATTGAGAGTGTTTCCGAAGAAAACGTTTAGCTTCAGGAATGCAGGTAATAAATGTGGCGTTGCACTAAATAAAGAAGAAATATTTGGTCAAAAATATTAAAAACAGATGCTTGAAGGTTAATAGATGAACTCCCGTGATGTCTGCCCCCTGTTTGCCAGAATCTACTGTGTGTGTGTGTGTGTATGTTTAATTTCCTCTCCGCCTGTTTTTCAGATGGAGTTTGATGAGAAAGAACTCCGCAAGGAAATCAGCTACGCAATCAAGAACATTCATGGAATCAGGCACGTCCGCCTTTCAACTTGTTCCTCTGTCCTTCTTCACTTAACCTCCCTCAATCTCTTTCTGTCAATTACTACTGCCTGTTCTAAATGCTGCTGCACTTTGAGCCAAGACCTCTTACAACAAATTGCTCTGCCTCCAGCTGATATCAAAATACACTCAAATATGGGAGTTTGGAAATCGGATAGTGATTAAAAGACACCTTTAAGTTTGGACGTTTCATGTGCTCGCAGATTCATGCTGGTGTCTGCCTGGTTGGTGAAACCCAGATGGATTTGATCAGTATATGTCATGTGCATAATATATCATCACATAAAGATAACTGTGGAGCCAACCAGATGCCACATTCTTTAAAAAAAAAATAAATTTAGTTGGTGTCAGTTAGTTAAATACAAAAAAATACAAAGAAGAGAGGCTTTGAAATGTTTTTCATCAGTTCAGGAAGACGTGTTTCTCAGATTTTCTCACTGAAAGCCAAATTACTGAATGAGATCAGTGAATGGGAAATCAATTCTCAGCCCCATCAACAAAATTAAAAACCATTCAACAGCAAAAAGATGAATGGTTGGTTCAATTTTTGCTTCTGTGCTTCAGACTATTAATATTAATTAAATGACTTCAAGCATCTACTTTTATGTTTTCTCACTCCTTGACGTACTGATTTTCTGAACAGTAGCAAATGTTAGCTAATGTTACTTTGATTTAAGTTCAGACTAAGAGAATTTAGTGTGTTGATGAATGTAACATAATTATACAGAGTAATAGAAACCATTAGAGATGAAGTGAGATTTGAACACGTGTATAAAAAACCCCCAAAAAAGCTTATTTCAGTTTGTCTTAAAGACCTATGCATCACAGTATCGTATTATGTATTCCTGACTGGAGCATCAGTGAATTATTTATGTGAAAGGCAGAGGTGATGTCACACAGTGAAACAAGATTTTATCAATATTCTCTCACAAAAACAAGGATTATGACACTAACATTTTCAACCTGTTCCATGTGATTTACAACTCAAATGATGAAAAGGAGCAACTATGCTGTGATCTTGATATCCTTCCTTTTATCTGTTGAAGCTTCACCCCATGTTTTAGAGGAGGCAGTCTGAATAATCAGCAAACATGCCTCCATGTTAATCTGGTTTCTTTTCTTAAGTCTTCACAGATATCTAATTCTGACCATTCATATTTATATCTTTGAGAAATAACACTGTAAAAAGTGTTGCTGCTGCCAGAGTCTGTTAGCATTTAGCTGTGGGGTGTTCACTGGCCAGAAAAAATATTGTATGTTTGAGTTTCTAATCAGCTGGATTTAGAAACTCAAGGCTTTTTCTTTTTTCTTATATATATATATATAAAAAAAAAAAAAACTCAAAAGAATAAAAAGAGTTGGTATTGTTCAACAGTCTATTTGATCTTGTTCGCCAGAACCAGTCATGATCTGGTTTATTAAATATTGGCAATGTGCTGCTAAATGGTTGCAAGAATTTAACTGGATTATATTTAAATTATATTTTCTCACTATTTCTGTTCTGTCTTATACTTTTCATGTTGTACAAAGACCAAAAAGGAAATGTGAACGTTTCCACTTATTGTATTATTTCAATGCTAATATTGTGCTAAATTACTAAATCTCTAGAAGTATCCATTTATTGATATTGCACCAATCAATCAATCAATCAATCAATCAATCAATCAATCAATCAATCAA